>JAOEGT010099326.1:0-13319 GCA_025447795.1 Speoplatyrhinus poulsoni | reverse complement strand
TAGTGTGAAGCACTTTGTGTTACATGAATTTGTATGAAAAGTGCTATATAAATAAAGATTGATTGATTGATTGATTTTCTTGGCAAAGCTCGGAAGATCAGGATCGTCTCGCAAGGCTAGAGTAGGTTAGCTCGCCTTTAATTAGTAAACATTTTGTTGATTAATTGCAATACACAAAATCAATAAGTACCTTTGTATCTGTAAGCACTGTAGTAAATAAGCAATAACTTTCACAGTAATAAAGCCGCAGAAGACATGAAAGCTTTGGTGTGTATTGCCTGAGGCCTCTTGTTGACCTGAATTATGAAATCAGTCTTCTGCAGCAACCGTGTGTGTGTGTGTGTGTGTGCGTGCATGCGTGCGTGCGTGCGAGTGAGCGAGCGAGCGAGTGAGCGAGCGAGTGAGTGGGAGAGAGACTCAGGAATGAACCTGGGGTTGCATGGAATGCAGGTCAGTAATTACAGGCAGCACTGAGCTCTGTTGAGCAACACTGCTTAATCTGCGTGGCTTGTTGTCTATATATAGACGTTCCCCAGCTCACCCAAAGGCGCAGCAATTATTATCTTCCTATCTCTGAACTCGGCGATTAAACACCACAGGATGAGTGTAAGATGTCACAGAACCAGCACCGAAACACAGTGCTGTCATCTCACTTTCCTAAAATGTCGTTGACGGTGGCACGGGTCCGGATAACATTCATGGAGGGCTACAAGCCGAAACATATAAGTCGGGTTTTAAAGCACTGCCTGCCGACACTTTTGACAGTGCCGTGGCTAATTACAATAACCAGCCAGGCTCATTGGTGTATACGTGACGTGGGCAAGTTTCCACCCACCGTGTCCCGGGATAATCAGATTCCCAGCTCTCTCGGCCGACGGCAGCATTTGCTCACCACCTCTTTCAACTCCCCTCCTCCCATTTTGTCTTTGACATCACCCCATTAAAGATTCATAAGATGGGGCAATTTACATAAAAGTTAAAGCGTCTGATTAGTCGTATTACAACCCCCTCTGACCGGCGTTAGCCTGCAGGGACCGCATGATAGGCCAAGGTTATATCCGGGGCACAGCATGAGACGGGACCCACCGTGACGCACACCGCGTAGTGATAGCTAGGGTGAGGGTTCTCTCTGAGGCCGCAGCTTGAGGCTACTCTGCCGCATTTAGTGGGTGTGGGACCATCTCGTTGTGTGAATTGTGGTTTCCTAAACATCTGGAACACTTTGTATGATCATTAACATGAAGTAAGCTACAGCTAAAACAATGGGTTGTATCGTGTCTGTATAGCTAAATTGCAAAATGGGCATTTGTATTCACCTGTGAAAATATGTTATGCGTTATTATAATACATTGGAAGAGCTTTTTATATTTTCTACTGCAGTACAAAAAATATAAATATAATATATTCCCCTGCTTGGAGAAAAGTGACCGTGATGCAACGCAGGAGCTCACACGATGCTTTAAAGCCACATCAAAGTGAGCAGGAATATAAATAAATAAATAAATACAATTGAAACTATTCATTGTAATTCAATTGGGGTCAGTGAGCCAGAATTTGCATTTAAATAGCAACATTAAATTGTGACATGGCATTGGCTAATAGTGTGCTCATTCATACTTGGCCGTCATAATTAATGGGTGTTTCCAAGGAAATCTAAGAAACTAATTGCTCATGGGGTGGTCTAATTATAACAGCAACACAATATTTTGTCTCAACTCAAGTTGACCACAGAACAGGAAGTGAAGCCGTGTATTAAAGAGAACCAACTCTGGGAATGCAAATCAGTCAATCAAAAGTGTCCACGTGATATAATCCCACATGCTGTATTTTAAAACGTACATGTCATATTAGCCCACCTCTCTCCATTCACTGGTTCTATAGTCCCAGCCAACACCTCTCGCTATTCTGGGCTTACAGTAGCTGTCATTTGGAATAATGTCGTAGTTTAAACGTGTGCTGTGTGTGCATGTGTGTTGATACATTTTGCAAAGGAGGCTGAGGGCCAGTCTGAAGAATCAGGCCTGGAATAATTGGCTGAGCATTTTTGTTCCCCAAAGAAGCTGGGAGCTCTGTCCCCATCTCTGTTCCTCCAGGGCATAGCTAAATTCACTGCAGGCCAACACAAGTGTCCATTGTAAAAGAGCAGAGAAATACAGCCCCCCTCTAAAAGTGAGCACCGTAACTCACATGTTTTGCTGAATAGATTTGGTCGTCAGTTGGTCGTCCCACTTCAGGAATCCATTGGGCATGGTTATCACACTAAAGTGCTGTTTAGTCCAGGATAGTGGTTATAGCAGTTGACAAACACCAGCAAGGTCAGGTGTTCGTTTCCCGACATGTCCGACATACCTGTAAGCAAGATGCCACACCGCTACAACACCTGCTCTTTCATGCTAGGAACCACTTTGGACAAAAGCGTCTGCTAAATGACCACAGTGAAATAAAAAAAAGTCAAATAAATACCGCGTGTAACCTTGACAACACGGCTGTGCAAAACGTACTTCTAAACATTCTGTAACCAAAACACGCGCATAAAAAGTCTGCGGCTTCTAACCAATGTACTTTAGAGAGGGCAGCGGCACATCAGTTTGTCCCTCATCTCCACCATTAACTGAACTAATGCAGGCCATTATGTGTCGGGGGGAGGGGGCAAACATGTGTGCAAGTGTGGGCACGCGTGTGTGGATGCGTATGAGGTAAGGGCGCACCATCTCAATACCGGTGACATTTTTGTTGTTTTGTTTTGCCGAGCACCGCTAGAGGTGAGCACGGTAGCCATATGGCGGGTATTTATCAGTCCATGGCTGCCAGAGTGATTGAATGCGAGCTGAAGGTGAGGCAGCAGACAGCTGAGAAAGGTGGTAAGGGGGGAGAGCGGGTTCCGGGGGCCTGGGGTCTGGCACAGGGCCGTTCATCATCTCCCTCGGAGGAAGGTCAGCGGTCCAATGAATCACCGGCGCCACCAAACTTACAGCTTCTTCTCTGTCTGTTTTATTGCAGCTCGCCACTGCTGCCAGTAGACCCAATCCCATGCACGGTGCTTATGGATGTGACAAGATGGTGTGGAAGACCCCCCTCCCCCCTCGACCTAACAACCTGAAGCCATTTTTACTTGTTTGAATAATATGCCCCCGCCCCCATGAAATCCGAGTGTCTGGGTTCAATCCCAGGTGTGAGCCTAGTACTGTAGACGCCTGCTCCTATATGGTAAATAGATAACGCAGCACAGTAGGTAAGTATATTGTGATTTGTGATCGTAGTTAACAGCGTCACTGGTTTTCATGTTTCCTAAGACACAACCTGTTCACATCAGCAGTCAGTCTGTTGCCAAACCTGCTATATCCGTGTTCAACATTCAACACATCGCCAACGTTGAGTTTACTCCTGGAAGCCTGCGGTTCCCTGGCAGGAGACCGAGGAAATGAGATGGACTGAAGGAAATATGGTGTGCAACACAGCTTTCATCGCCAGTCAGCAATACCATCGAAACAAACGGGAGAAATAAGCAAAGCCCAGCAACAATAAACAAACAAAAAAAAGACCATGTTATCCACGGTGGCTTCTTGCCAGACAGGAACTTGCAACTAAGTGTTGAATCATTTTCAATGTGAATTATGTTGTACTGGCACTTCACCATAACCGCACTGATTTTGTGCCCTCTGGGAATTGTAATAGAAATGGCCTGTGGTTGCATTTGTCTTATACTGTATAACAGTGTATGGTTTTGACATGAGTGTCTCCCCTGCAGCAAACACAGATTTTTAAATGCATATATTAATTTTTTTAATGGGGGAAAAACATGCCACGTAATTTGGTTTAGTTTCAACCAGAAGTGAGAAGTGCTCTGTCAAATGCAGAAGTAAACTGCACGTATGGGAATTTACCGCTGTTTATCATCGAGCAAATACTTTTCTAAGCATGCACAATATTCGGCAGCGTGCTCTATATATAGCTGGCTCAGTCTATTCCATGACCTTTGGTGACCTGTCAGGCCCACACTCTCTTGTATCTCTCCTCTATCTAATAAAAGCCAAAATGCCCTCGAAAAAAGGTGAGACTGAGACATTAGCAATCACTTCCACTGTGGTCCACTTGACACTATCGCAACTCTGCGGAAGGCTTGTTTCACAGCAGGAGGTAAATACCACGCTTTCTTCCTCATCGGCTAAGCAGCTCGACCATCAGCCCCTAATGATGCTGAAAGATACACAAACACATGAATGCACTCGATTATAATACTGTGTGTTTTACTGCATCTTTGCTGTATGCTGAGTCGCGTCACGGGGGATTGGGGAAGTAAATGATTACCCCTATTGTACTGGCTACTGTATATGTATAATGTTCCTCTCTCTCTATCTCTCTCACACACGAACACACACACACCTATGCCTAACCACCCCACCACACACACTCACGCGCCCCCCCCCCACCCCACACACACATACACACACATACACACACACACACACACACAGTCACGGACAGGGTATTGATTCTCTAACTCCCACAGCACTACTGTGCACAGTGAAGTTGAAACCGCCGAAGTCAGTGCAGGGATTATGGAGAATTCACCTTAGATAAGGAGGGAAAAAGAGATAGAACATTTGCCGCCCACTCCTTTCGAACTGCTGAACTGTCTTAAATTTAATTGCGGACATTTGCCGACTAGAAATATTAATACTGCGTGTTCCTTTGCTTGTTAATATGACCTCAATGTTTCCTCAGACACTCCCTATCACCCATTCAACACTCAAGCTTGGGCAGTGTTATGCATCTCTATTAGCTATACTAGAAATTATACTATACCAAAACACATTGTGTAGGTTCACAGGGTCACTAGCTACACAAAAAGGATGTCTCTCCTACTATATGGACTGCACTTATATAGTGCTTTTATCCTAAGCGCCTTACATTATTTTGCCTCATATTCACCCATTATACACCAATGGCTGTGACCAACTACCGGGAGCAAGTTGGGGGGTAGGGGGTTAGGCATCTTGCTCAATGATGCTTACAGGTGGGCCAACACTGGGGTTTGAACCCACAACCTTCTGGCTGGGAAGTCAACACCCAGACCACTAGACCGTGGTTCTCAAACCAGGGGTTGAGAGACACAGAGGAGGGGGTCACAATATTATTTTCAGAAATGAAATAACATTTTTAAATGATTAAAATGGCATAGTTTAGCCATAAGTGTTAGTAGTGGTGCAGTTTATATATTACTTTGATGTATTGTGTTACTAGCCTGAATTAAAATACTATCAAATATTAATATGGCTGTTATTCCTCTACCACCTTGCGGGGGTTGTGAGTCTCTAGCACTGTTATTTTGGGGGGTCGCGAGCTAAGGAGTTTGAGAACCCCTGCACTAGACCATCCTGTCCCCCTATATACAGTATATTTGGTGTGCAAATGCACACAATGCCCATCAGGCACATGGTGCATTAGGTATAATTGTTCGCAAGGATAATCCTTCCATGAAGAGAACAGTAAAATGTGTTATTCCAACTGAGCCTTTCTGCGCCAGGAATACACTGTATCAGGCTCCCAGTAAATACATTACAGTTGGATGCGCACAGCGTTAGCATGCATAGAAAAGACACAGAAGCAGCGCGCCAGGCAGTTTGTATATTGGCACGGTACGATGGGCGAGGTACATTTACGGCATGTGCACGTTGCATTCCTTCACGATGCCTCTGTGTGTCTTTTCGTGCATAGACCACCCAGGAGCACAAGGAGGAGGTTTGGGAGGAATCGTTACATCGTACATTTAAGAGTGTGTGCATGTATGCTGACCCAGAAGGCAGGGACCAGATGGTTCATGTGTCACTTCTCCAATAGCATTAAAAGGCCACTTTGTGTCCAGAGGTATAACCCACTTGGCTGAAACCGCCGTTATAAAAACATTTAGGGCTGAAACTGGGAAAGTACATGCCCTTCCTTCAACAGAGTTCTGAGTGGCAAGGAATCCTCTTATTTTTATTTAAATTCATGAAGGCATTTTAATAGTCTGTGCAGGTTGGCATTTGTCTTTTGTTATGTTGCCAAAGCAGATGCCACAAAATTAATACTAAATACTACATAACCAGTTAGTTTACAAACAGTCCAGTATCGTAGTCCAGCACATAAATGCATGCAATTATTCTTAAAGGAAACCTCACAGTTTCCAAACAAAACAGATGATTATGGCAATAAACATAAATCCACATTCCCCTCTTGCTTATACATAAGGTAACTATGGTAACTTCTGCCAGACCACAGCACTGTAAACCCCACCCACCTTTCTCTACACCTCCTCCCTACAGCCGCCCACACACTTTTACGGAGTTGTGTTTCATACCTCCACAGTATAGCTGGTGCAGAAATGCTGAAAATTGCGATTCTTAGGGTGCTGTAACGCAATAATGTGAATAAGGGGACGCATTTATGTGGAAGAGTGTTTAACAGTTCAAAATGTAAAGGACACTGTGATTCAGCAGCAGCACTGCACGCCCTTTTGAAACACTGAACATCAGCTAGGAGCAGTGATTGGATCCAGAGGAATATGCTCCTGCACCGTAGTTGTGGGGCAGCATCAATTCTGCCTCAAGGAGCCACATAGATTGCCAGTGGCCACAAAATTAATTCTGCATGTGTAGGTGGACCCACACATTCTCAGTCTGTGTTGAAATCCTCCCAAACCCACCCCAACAACACAGAAGGAGGCTCTGCAAGCAGTGGTTACATGCTAGAGGACTGCTAAGTATCCTAGCAATGAAACCAAGGCACACTTAACAAAGGGACCGCAGGTGAGGTGACATTGCCCCCTAGTGGCTTGGCTACTAACGGCAGGGACTTCATAGGTAAGTTATGTGATTGACATTGATGCTTTGCTAATCTACTTATAAAACAAAGTCCTGGTTTTACAGCGTTTATAGAGATGCACTCCAATGTGTACTTGTTGTATATCAACTGTTTAAAATGCCACATACTCCCACTGGCACACCATCAATTCATAACCCCATAAAGATCCACCAACATCAAAAATGTGCTGCTTTCGTTGGGGGGGAGTGGGGGCAGCACAACAGGGCAACAGCAGGTGAGTTGGTGGAAACTTAAAAGCTGTTTGTAAATCCAAAGAGAGAAAAAAAATAAATATATAAAACCATACGTTGGAGGCAGGAAGGATTTTCTTCCTTCTGTGCTGGTGAAGAATGTGCAGCTGTTGGTATATTCTGCCAACAGCACGCCAGTGTTGACTCGCTTCCAGAGCGATCCTTGGCACAGCCACCCAGAGAGGAGGGCAGACGCAGGTATGGGGCTGACGGGTACACTGTGCTATTTTCTATTTGAAATCATAATAACAGTTTTCTAGTAGTAGCGGCTGGAAGGAAGGAGGGAACAACTATTTCCCTCAAAACAGGTTTATTGAGTGCAGTGATTAAAGAAATGAGGCTTTGTATGAATCTGGTAAAGTAATAATTCATGCATTCAACCCATCACACAATATGATAGCCTTTACAGAGTGGCTTACAAAGAGTGGGAAGAAAGCATGCTTTCAGGGAAGCATACTGTAGGAATCATTACAATTTGGAAAACACTTTAAAGAACAAAAAAGTTTTGTTGACTGGTTAGCTTTTGCTAAAAAAAAAAAAAAAAAAGACATGGCTTCTGACATACCAGATATCTGTGACACATCCATCTGGGGAGCCATCTATTGAAACTGTTTTTAAAAGGGCAAGCGCTTTCAAAAACATGCTTGGCATGTGATTGTACGAACATGTGCACCAGCAAAGCCAGTTGTAAAAGAGTGAAAAATGTTTTTTTTCCATTGAGAAAATACTTTTCTCTTCTAATAAATTCTCTAATTGTTTTCAAGTCGCCTTCACCCAGAAGGAAGGGACGAGATGGTTCATGTGTCACTTCTCGAATAGCATTAAAAGGCCACTGTGTGTCCAGAAGTATAACCCACTTAGCTGAAACCGGCGTTATAAAAACATTTGGTGCTGAAACTGGGAAAGTTCTTCACCACACCATACCTAAACCACGCCTGTAGCTAACGACGCTGATTGGCAACACTGCACCACACTAGGTTTACCAGCCTGAAACACACGGATTTCCAAGCTCTCCAGATTGATTCTCGAGGCAAAGTCAATCTGAAGCTGTTAGCCTCGCAAGATCATGCCTCAGATAATTTATCTTGGAACACGCTCCAGAACATTTTTATTACACCAAAATGCTTCACTGTTCATTTTCAGTGTTTTGTTGGTTTGGTATTCATATACTGTACCAACATGGGTTGAATCTTTTTCACAACAAATGTATTGATAAGGACTGGAGGACAACATCTTCATATTATATTATTAACCATACTTACCTGTCCTTTCCATGGAAGACTGTACTATTTTAGTCTTGTTGGCGATTGACTAAAATTGCATCTGCATAAGTGTCACCTCCTGTTTATAAAGAAGCAATAAGAGTAAAGGTGCAAATTGTGAACATTGGCAAGGTTGTCAGATGCAATTAGGGAGGGAAAACAAACCAGCTCGATGTTGTGCAGGTTTTTAAAGCCACCCATTTTGTTGCCAAGTTACATTTCTCATCAGCATAGTGACATCAGAATTACAAGTGACAATTGTCATGATCCCCTGGAAACTCTCAGATAATTGGATGGTTCTTCACAAGCAGGAACAAACACCATGGAAACAGCCAACATAATTGCTCCGTGCATCATGTCGAACATTCATTAATGCTGTCTGGCTTCAGATGCCCCTTGTGTTGATGGCTTCTCATTGCATTTCAAGAACATTTCCAGTCCAAACCAGAACCAACAATGAGGCCAGGTAAAGGCGGCAATATGTGAAGTCACGTACAGTATACACTTGTTTTATTCAGGAACACAATGTCAGGAACAACATGAGCATACGATTGCTACTTTTAGTATGCAGCGCGCAGCCCAGAACTCTTTTCATGAGACCAGCAATTATAAAGTTGATAGAAAATAGTTGCAAAAGACCGTCGGTGAGGGGACACTTTGAGGGTTCTTCAGAACAGTGGGCACAATTGAATAAAAATAGCTCTCTTCAGAGTGCTTCAGCTCAACAGCTGATTGTGTAATGTAGCATGAATGCTACAAATTGCTACAGAGGTCTCTCTATTATCCCCTATATATTTGGTTTGTGCTCTTCTGCAGCTAAGGTCCTTGAACACACATTGTCTCACCGCACAAAGTAAATGCGGGCCATCTCCCTTGTTCATTCTCAACAATACACCTGGCATTTGTTTCTAAGGATGAACCATTTTAAAACATCAGCTCAATGGAGCAGAGTATACAGCATATTGTATGACTAAGTTGAAAGACTCTAAATGTTAGATTAATGCTAATGCTAAGAAATGATAACACAAAGGCACCCACACTGTTGAATTCGATGTAATTATTCTGTTTACTTTATTATAATTGAACTGTTTCCTGCTGGTGCATGAATAAGATATGAATTAAATTAATACCAAGTAAAAAGAACACTTAAGTTCAGAATAATTCAAACCCAGACTTGTTTCATGTTCTTATTTGCCGGCTTCATATTTTAGTTTGAAGTTAAGTCAAGCCAAGTCTATTTATATAGCCATTATTCATACAACAGTCTCAATGGGATGCACAGGTCCACAATTCCTGTGGAAACAAATGACCCACTGTACCTTATATTCCAAACAGGCAAGGATACATTCCAAGATTAAAGATGGAAAATTGGAAAGACCCACAGAGTTGAATTAAGATGCAATACAATAGGCTATAGTGACCTAGTGACCAGCAACAATTAGCATTAAACATTTGGCAGTACTGTATCATGCTCGATTTACAAATGAAATGGAAGTGAATAGAGAGGGGTGAAAAAACAAACTTCATGTTGTCTATCCAGCCATGTGTAATATGTAAAAGCATTATACTAACTAGAATTTACGCTATTGTATTTTAATTCAAGCGACCAGCTAGGCATAGTATTCATTTATACTCAAACTCTGTGTTATCTGCATTTATAACATTTGCACAGGTCAAAAGTAATCTCCTGTTGACCATTTTCCTGAAACAATAAATGGATCGCATAGCGCAAATGTCCTGCTTCTTCAGCCCAGTTATGCAGAATGTGTCAAAAACATCCACACTGGCTTTCAGCACAAGTGAGCCTGACAGATTGTTGTAAATCTTTTTTTTTGTCCAAGCGGACTTCTCACTGCTGTTCTCCTCTAAAGTAGATAATGTTTAAATGGAAGCTAACGACACAAAGTAAGTGCCGAAAATGTAGCACTTCCAGCAGTCAATGGCATAGACGACAAATTACACTATGCTTTTACCAGTAGATGAAACTGTACTCAACAGATAGGCCTACGCATTTTCTCTTTAAAAAGAAATGCAGAACAACACAAATTAATAATCTCATTAGTGTGTGCTGTGCTTCCAATACTGAAAATGTACAAGAAACAAGAAACAAGAAAAAGGGGGAGAATAATAAATTGATGGAACATGCAATGTTGATACGAATGAAATTGAGACTAATGTGTCTTAAAGTATGCCAGTTGATTTTTTTTCTCTTCTCAATCCTCCCAGCTCTTAATACGACCATTTGTGACTCGGACTGACGCACACAAGAGCATTATGGAGCGGTCTTTCCACCGGATAGTGATGGAGGAATGGGGAAATGGTAAAACAGGGGGCAGCAGCTGTTTTACGAAGCTATATACGATTCGCAATCTCCCCGCTCTTCCCCGAGAACCCGTGGGGCTGCCGGAGTCCAGATGAGAGGTGGATGTTGTGCCCGATGAGCAGGAGCATGAGAGCCTGCTGTGAGGTCAATAGTTCGACTGTGACCTGTGGAAAAACTCCATTACACCTCCATCACATCTCCAGCCTGCACCCCCCCCCCCCCATGTGGCGCACCCAGTCAATAGCGAGAAGTAACAATATCACAAGACAGGTAAAACACAGCTCCCTCCTTTACAGGAATGTATATGCTACATTATGTGACATATCACGTTTTTGCAAAGGTTCCAAGCAGGAAAATAAGAGATATATACAGTATATATATATATATATATATATATATATATATATATATATACACACAGGAGGCAGATGGGTCACGAAGCCTCACTCACCTATTTGATCCTGAAACATGCGACTGCTTCAAAAGAGGACCTTTAAAATGTCACTGCTTCACAACAAGAGCAAAGATCTGTTGAAAGCACATCCACAATGCCGGAGAGCTGATTTGTGTTATTGAGCTGTAAACAAGCAAATGGCCACCCCTGCCGCTTTCGGTGGTGTACAAAGAGGAAAGATCAACAGTGATTGAATATCATTACATAGCTCTTCTGACTGTTGTTAAGGGCAGCAATCCATTTGTTCTGAAGCTTTCACTTGCACACATTTACGCCAGGATTATACAATATATTCCCTTTGCCCTAATACGCCCTCCGCCAACCTATTTCATCTTGAAATTGAACCAAACCTACGGATGCAATAACGCTCCTTGAGTTGCCCCTAATTTGATTTCTCAACCCACACAGGAATGCTGACCAGAGATTCCCGGTGTTAAAACTCCAAACCTCTGGATTAATCTAACAGCTGGCCTAAATGTCACTGACCTGAACGAAAAGATCCATCATTCGTTGCTCATGTAACAACTAGGCTACGCTAAGGACCGGAGTCAGGTCTCAAGAATCACAGGATGTGAGTCTTCGGGTCTGTGGGTTTTAATTCTTGTACTGTACTGCTAAGTACTGCTGCAGCACGCATAGCCAAAGAAGCACGGCAAACAATATTGTTACTACTATCAGAATGTGTTCTGTCATAGAATGTGTTAATTCTTACAAATACCTTGGTATCTGGGTAGATGACCATCTATTGTTCAAAGCACATATAAAAAATGTGTGAGGGAAACTGAGATTTCAAATAGTTTTTTTTTTTTCTTCAAAAACAAATCGTGTTTGTCTTTTCAGCATAGACTTCAAGTTGTTGAAGCTACTTTTATGTCTGTGCTTGATTATGGTGAACTGTTGTACAGTATATGCATGCATCGGCTTCAGTGTTGAGGCCCTTGAATGGTATATCATGAGGCACAGTTTTTATGTTATTGTGATTTCTGTACACAGGGCTCAGCTGTAAAAGAGACCTTGGTCTCAGACTGACACTATAAATAAAGGAATAAAAAATAAAACATTCTAAAAAACTAGCTACATGTGCTTCCAGTAGGCTACTCTTTTATAATAAGACTGCAATTTGAATGAAAATAATACCCAATCTTGCATTGATAACGTGATAAGAGGCACACTGACCCAAACGAACGAAAAGATCCGGCTCTAAATGAGTCTTTCGTTTGTTGCTCACGTGACTACTATATGTTCTATGGACAGGAGTCGTCAGGACTCAAAGGAATCACAAGATATGATTCTTCGGGTCTGTGAGTCTTTGATCATGTGCACCAGCTTGAGCAAGAGACTCAAGTGAACCATATTATTCTCGCACTCTGTAAAGTTTATCCTGTATTTGTTACTAAATGGCAATCTGCATAATGATCAACATAAATTAATCCACCTACCCAAACATTTATAAATGTAACATTTTGTCAAGCTCTGGTTTCGAACTGGCGATCTCCATGTTATAAGCGCAAATATGCAATGCTTATCTTTACCATCTTTACTGGTATGAGGATTTCAATTGTTTATGTGACAAGGACACACTGACTAAGATGAATCAAATGATCTGGATCTTCGGTTCTTTGCTTGAGCGACAGAGACTCAAAGAACCAAAAGACTCGTTTAAAGATTCAGATATTTACACTGAACGAGAGTCAGAGATCTGGGTTGCGCAGAAGATCAGGAATTCCCACCACTACAGCAAAGTAACAACTGATTCAGGACATAGCCTACCACTACCAGTTGGCCTATGTAAACACAAAACTAAACTTTTACCTTTAAAGATACCATAAAGTCCAAATTTCGTGTCCAAAACTGGCCATTTATATTCCTTTAGTCACATCACAATATTTTCACAATAATTTCTTCACGTGTCAGTTAGCCTGCTCACTGTGTTCAACGAAAGCACAGCGGGATGCTAGCTTCCTCTGAAGAGTCTTAATCAGAGCCATTTAAAGAGAGAGTCGTGCCATCTCAAAATAGTTCTCTGAAGTTAGCCTGAATACTAAAAGTAGCCTATAAATTATATTTTAAATGTAAATTGGTGCATTTATTGACTACTAATTACCAAAATATTTTTTTTATTTGAAGACAAAACATAACAACAACTTAAACCCCTGTGCATCACAGTCTAATTTAGCTCAATTGCT
>JAOEGT010099294.1:0-13320 GCA_025447795.1 Speoplatyrhinus poulsoni | reverse complement strand
AGTCACTCACACTCACACACACACACACACACACACAGAGACACTCACACACACACGCACACTCAGACACGCACACACACACACACACACACACACACACACACACACACACACACAAAACACATAAGGCGCACACACACACACACACACACTCACACATACTGTACATAGACATGCGCGCGCACATGCACGAAATACTGAGATTACAGCAAATTACAGAGGGATTATAAGATTATCCGATATTGGATACAAAATATATTTTATGGCGTTTCCTTCAGCGCTGGTTTCATTGGGAGTGCCAGTGGGAAACTTTGGAGACGAGTGAGGAATTAGTTTCCCTGTTGTAAGGTCCCATACTCCCCTGTAATGTTCATGCAGTAGTCTACAATTATCCCAAACTGGTGGACTGGTAAGGCAGGGAATTGTATCTCTTGTGTGTGCGTGCGTGTGCGTGTGTGTGTGCATGTGTGTGTGTGTGTGCATGTGTGTCTATGCGTGTGTGCGTGCGTGTGTGTGTGCGTGCATGTGTGTGTGTGTGCATGTGTGTCTATGCGTATGTGCGTTCGTGTGTGTGCGTGTGTGTGTGTGCATTTCTCTACATGCGCATTTACAAAAATCATTGGACTTTCACGTCAGAACCGATCAAGAAAGGGTTCTGTCTCCGTCAGGCCCAATAAGGTAAAAGCTTACCTGTGCGCTTACTCTCCTCCAGCAGAGTCAGTGGCTGGGAATAGGGGGGTGAAACACCGAGTCAGGGAGAAGAAAGAAAACCCTCATTGACTTCATGTGGTCTCTAATGGGTCCACCTTTACAGCGCTGATATATAGACACTGTTGCCACTTGCTGAAGTAATGGTTTTGTGCTCTACACACCAAAATATGGGGGGGGGGGGGGCTTTGAGAGCTCACTGCATTGGGTGCAAGCTCGGGGGGCGAGAGCTTTAAAGAATTGGCCTGCAACAGCTTGCTGTCCGGTTGACTGATTGCCTGATTAATTGGATGACCTTGGCCCCCCCTTGACATCGCGGCTGAACCTCCCAAAGTCAGGTTAGCTAAACATTTTGTTAGCTACAGTATTTTGGCCACGCATCTATCGCTACATTGAAAGAACTTCCACAGCAGAGTTCTTTTCTTCGTCTGAGTTTTACAGTTTAAACGGATAAAAGGATTTCCGGGCTGCGGGGGTTGGGGGGGTTGGGGAGGTCTATCCATCTCTGGCCAATGACAACTCCTCTATTGTCACGCATCGGAGAAATGGTGTCCCTCCATTTCCATTTTTATTGATGCTGCAAATTGCAAATCTCTCCCCTCCTTCAGTCTTTGTCTTGAGAAGAAAAATCCCTTGTTTGCCCAGGCAGTCCCCATATAAATCACTATATAAGTCAACCCAGCTGATCTCTGAATAACACATCAGGCGGCAGGCAGAGAACATTGCAAGTGGCTTTAACTCTTAGGTCGTTTTGCTGCACGTGTGAATAGTTGCTGTTGCTGGTGCCGCTAATATGCTCAAACTAGCTCTGAGCCTGACTCCACCCTAATATCAAACTAGCTCTGAGCCTGACTCCACCCTAATATGCTCAAACTAGCTCTGAGCCTGACTCCACCCTAATATCAAACTAGCTCTGAGCCTGACTCCACCCACTGCACCATAAGCAGCAGAACCAAATACAAGGTAGTCTGAGGGAGGAATGGTACATTTCTTAATGTAACCGTGTTCAAATCACGCTTGTAAGTCAGCAAGGGTCCTGCATGGTTGTAAACAGACATGGTGTGTAGAGCCATTTTCCACCCATAATATGGAGACTTCTATATAAATGGGAAAGCTGTCAACACCAGCATTGATGTGTCTCATCACAGTCTAGTCTTTTTATTTAGTTTAAATGTTTACAGTTCAGAAAACACATTTTAAGGCGCAGTTACTCTTTAATATGAATGTACAACACGTCATGTAGCGTGTACAGCAGTGCATTTGTGTTGTATCACTGTGGAAAAGTGACATGCATTGGTGTTGCATGTCCTCAGCAGTTCACAGAAGCGCCTGATTATTGATTTGCTCTTTGCTACAAGTGAAATATAGATTGTCTCATTTGCCACAGTCACTCAGCTCTATTGTTACCCAGTACATTGCCCCGCTTCAATCTGAGTGCAATTATATTTCAATAACTGAATTACTCTGAAATCCTTGTTTGTGCAGGCCTCTTTCTCTTTCCACTGCTCTCCCTCTGTGAAGTGAACACATGCTCATTGTTGATGTATTCATTCATTGTGAGGCAAAGATAACTGACTTCACAAGGTCATTCAAACAGAGTAAATACTATTGACTGACTGATGTGTAAATACAAGCCCAGACTCACAGCTGCCACCACTGTCCTTCACAGCGCAGGAAGCAAAGTGTTCTTCCTAAAGTGCTGATTAAGGTGACGGTGTCTCCATTATGGGAACCACATCTGGGGAAATGGCGGCGCGAAAAAAAAACTATAAACAACAAAACAATGTCACTTTGAATGGTACTGTTGAAATCAATATGACAATTTGAACTTAAACAACTCCACTCAAGTAGTAGGCTATGCTATATTGACAAATGCAATGCAATTTAAGTTGCTAATTGTTTTTAATATTAGCTAGAAAAATTTCTATCTTTTGAATTTAAAATAGACGTCCCTATTCAATATCTTGAATTGGGAGACAATGAGAAACTTTAAGAGAAATATTAAACACAGCTAATATGTTGATGCTGGTTATGTGGACAAAATAAACTTGCTGGCCAAACAGAGCTGTGCTCACTATTCATGACAGGAGTCCACATTCCTGCTGGTTCATACTGGGTAGAGCTGGTGTAGTGCTGGTCCAGGCTGGTTCAGACTGGTTAGTGCTGGTCTAGCTGGTATACCAGCAAAACATAGTTTGGCTGTGTTTTATATTTTTATTTTTGTATATTGTGCAGTATTTATTTACCTTTACTGTTCATGGATTTCTATTCTGCTACATGCTGTGCTGTGGAAGGCCAGTGATAAATTGTCTACTTGGACCCCATTCTGGGAGAGATTGGATGTTTTTTACTTGTGCAATCAGAGGAAAAGGTTAGGAGATCTGTGAGGAGATGAATGAAGTGGAATTAAACCTTTCAACCTATCTTGATGGTGTGCAGTGAATTTGTTGGAGCTAATCTCAAAGTCCTAGCGGTGAAATATAAAAATATCCTCGGAAAGTTGGTACCGAAGCTGCTGACAAAGTACACATTCGTGGGAAGAATTATGACACTGGCCGTGTGTGTGTGTGTGTGCTGTAGTGCAGGCAGCGTTCTCTTGCTTTATTGCGGTCCGGCTGTGTTTCCCTAGTGTAAAAAAAGGAGCTATTGAATCCTGAATGACAAACAAACAATTATATCCTTCCTGTCTACTTCGCCACTGATCTCTCCATCCTGCCTGAATCGCTTCCCTCCAACGGCGCTCTGTCAAATCTGTCTAAGCTTCTCATCACTTCACCTCTCCACCTCATGCCCCGCCCCTCTCCTTCATCATGGTACTGACAGCCACGCAGAGGGGAGTCATCTCTCTCTCTGTCTGTCTGCCTGTCTGCCTGTCTGTCTGTCTGTAAGAAGGAAAGGTCATTGGCTGGGGGAGGGTCGGGGACAGGGCATGCCGACTGACACCTTGAGCCTGCTAGAGTATAGCTGTACTTGTACAGGCTTCCCTATGCACCCACACAGGTGTACAGGCTCCCCTTTGCGCCCACACAGGTGTACAGGCGTCCCTGTGCGCCCACACAGGTGTACAGGCTCCCCTTTGCACCCACACAGGTGTACAGGCTCCCCTTTGCGCCCACACAGGTGTACAGGTGTCCCTGTGCGCCCACACAGGTGTACAGGCGTCCCTGCGCACCCACACAGGTGTACAGGCTCCCCTTTGCGCCCACACAGGTGTACAGGCTTCCCTGTGCGCCCACACAGGTGTACAGGCGTCCCTGTGCGCCCACACAGGTGTACAGGCGTCCCTGTGCGCCCACACAAGTGGATTGAGTTATTCTTCTCAGGTATTCTTCACTAATCCAGGTTTGGAGAAGGTATACTGTATGCTGAGGCGGGCAGAACTCTATATACTCAGAAGAACCAACTAGAAAACAGGTTTACAATTATGTCACTGGTCTGGCAGACACTGTATCCATAGTAACAGTTACAAGTATTAAAGAGCAGGTTAGGTATCTGCCTCAAGGATGTTTACATTAAATTATTTTTATTAAAGTACAATTGTTATTTAATGTGTGTGTATGTGTATGTGCAATGTGATTACACATACATATTATTTTTAAATGTTTTTCATTCCATTGGCCACATTATTATAGCCTTTGTTTATCTCTCCATATCTACTGGCATTGTCCCCAGCCATTTTAAACATGCTACGGTGCAGCCATTGTTGAATAAACACAAATTAGACCCCACCCTACTTGTTAACTATTGTCAAAGGGACTAGAAGAAGTTGTAGCAAACCAGCTTTAACTGTTTTAGAATACAAGTAGTTTCAATCAGGTTTTTCGAAAACTCCATTCCACTGAGAGAGCTCTACTTAGTCTCAAATGACAGTATGATGTCTGCAAATGATGGGAAATGCTCAGTATTGGTGTTACTTGACCTAAGCTCTGCCTTTGACACCATTGATCACTGTATACTTAAATAGATTACAACAGCTAGTGGACATTGCCGGGTCTGCTTTGGAATGGTTCTCCTCTTATTTAACTGATAGGAGTTTTTCAGTCTCTGTAGGTCTTTTCAGGTCAGATACAGCACATTTGACCTGAGGTGTTCCACAGGGCTCTGTACTGGGCCCTATGTTTTTCTGTGTATACATGCTACCACTTTGAACGATTGTTTGGGTGCTGTCAAAAATTGACTGGCTGATAATTTCCTTCAGTTAAATGCCAATAAATATAAAGAACTTATAATTTCAAACGGTTTCAACGGTTTCTACGGTTACTGTACTTGTCTGGACATTGCTCTCCTTTTAAAAATAGCGTAAGCAATGATTGACATAAAAACAAATACACCACCCATTAGACACGTTGCCGAGGCTGGGATTGCGTTGTGAGGTGCGGTCTGCACCACATTGTTTGTGTTCCCATGTACAGAGCTAGGGCTGTGTAGCAACACTAGATTATTTCCAGGTGCACACACAGAATGAGCAGCTAGTAGACTTACCTCACCATTAACAGTTACTTATTAAAGTCTGTGGTGTTTTGAATGATTTTGGAGGTTTTGACAACTCCCTGCTGAGCAGCCTACGCTAAAGAGTCAATCAGTAATCCAACCACAGTCTCGCAGAGCCAGCCTTTACATACGTAATTAAAGTCTGGGACATAGCACTTCACTTGCTAACTGCGTCAGTAGATATTTTGATTGACACGACGACCAACTCGGACATTAAACTTGCAATGAGCAATATGTTGGAAAAGTAAACAACAGGACTCTGGATGGTTTACAGGTCTTGTAAATCTGTAAAATGTGTAGGCTACGGTTACTGCTTAAAATTAATGTTTGATTTTCAATTATGAAATAAAGTAGTGCACTAACCTGAAATTACGGATATTTACTTGTGAGTGACAATGCTGACAGCCAATGGAAATCAACAGTATCACTTCCCAAAAGCCTGAGAATCCTGTGTCGATCTTACAGAAGTCTATGCATTAGATGTTCAGCACAGAGTTGCTTATGTGACAAAGTGTTGATGGACAGAAGAGGCTGAGACTGATCCCAAGAACCAAGTCACACCCACAGACACCTATATAGTCAGAGGAAACACCTGTGTGTGTGTGTGTGTGTGGGCAATGAACTTCAACGTGGGTGCCTCAATCATCAGATGTCCCTTACATTATCTTATTACTGTAATCAAACCCCATTTCAAGTCCACTGGAATGAGACAAATGTAAGAATCGTATAAAATAATGCACTTGCAGCCACTGAAACGGTAACGTTACCTCTCCCACAAATAGAATCATCTAGATTCATTTGAGAGCCTCAAACTGAGCAAATCAGAGCAAAATAAAATCTAATCCCGACTCGTTGTTATCATACATAGATCTGCTACAAAGCTAGTTGACAGCCGCGGCTGGATAGTTGGTCTGCCAGGGTGCAGTGAGTGGGCTGTGTTGTGGAGAAGAGAGGGGTCAGTACGGGGGCAGAAGCATGCGGAGGTAAAGGTAAAGGGGCTTTTATTGTCACATACACATACGTGTTGCGAAATCCATCCTCTGCATTTATCCCATCCCTCAAGGGAGCAGTGGGCAGCCGCTGTGCAGCGCCCGGGGACCAACTCCTGACCGGAGCCAGTGTCACTGGTCACATGACACTGGCTGAAGGACGAACCTGACAGGCTGATAAGGATGAGGAGAAGGATGGGTATCTTCATGTATGTGTGTGTGTGTGGGGGGGAGGGCGTGTCAGTCAATAGGCTTAATTAGTCTCTTTCTGTTTGTATTTGCAATGGCTTCTTGTTTAAACATTGGTGAGGCGATATATTAATTAAACAGAACGTCTGGGAGTTCTCCCACAGGAAATCTTTAGCGTCAATCGGTGAATATGCACTCATGTGTACCTTTTCTGCACCAATGTCTGGTGGAGATGCAAATACAATAAATAAAAATAGGTAAGTATTCAAAATAGAATATAATGCAATAAGGGTCTCAGGAAGTCTGTATTGCTTTCAGATTATCTTGTATATCAACTTTTCTATTTTTTGTCAACACACATGCAATATTTACTCTCCTGTCTTGTTTTCTTTGAGCATGAGGCATCTACGCTCATTTTACGCTATTTTTAGTTATTTACTATAACTATCTGTTCAAAAATGTTCTACACATTCAAAACATCACACATAGGCCTACAACATCTGTGCTTTGGGATTTTAGGACTCATATAGCCTACATCTCAACAATTTTACTGAAGATGAAGAATAACTGACAATGACACCTTGTTAAAGCCTTAATATTATTCTTAATAATAACCTTAGGCAGTCAAAATCACCAATCTGTCGGTTGGGTGTAGTTGAGGGCTTGCAATGAATGGTAAATCTCAATGCGTCAGTGCCAAATATGACCGTGCGATGTTAAAGGCAGGGTCATTCTTACTAACTTCCAGCTCAAATCAAAACGGTATCGCTCTGCGGTCCTCTGCAGCGCCGCCTCACATATACAAATGCATTGTGAAGCCAAGCACAGGGGCTTTGTTGTTGTGAGCGGTGTTCGTCACTTTGCTTATGTTCGTATTTACGGAGCCAGGGCTGTATAAAGTATCGGATCACTTTTACAACACGCACAGAGAACAGTAAGCTAGCGAAATGCGATGAGATACTTGTTGAATTTGACAAAGAAAAATGTATTTTGTTAAGGAGAGTCGATTCCCATGTCACGGAGCTATTAAAATATCCAAACCGACTCAGTCTGAACCAATAGGCTACTCTATCGGGAAGTATCCTAGGCTACGGCTCGGACCATCGAGTGGCTGATATGCATCCCCCCAAAATTAAGTTAAAATACGTTTTTTTGTGTCTACACACAAGACAAGTATTTCAGAAAATAACCATAATAGTGCTTTAACACCCCTAAAAACAGCCCTAAGTTGCCACTGGTTGAAACCATGTTGCGGCGGTAGGGGTGGTTCATAATGAAGAGTGAACATTATACAGAGGTAAAGTAACGTGAGCTGGGGTTACATGTGTTGTCCAACGAGTTTGGCTCTCGCTCCTCTCAGCCGCTCGTTCCCTTGGATCTCAGCACATTATTCCACCTACACACGAGTAGCCACAGTGTTTGCACAATGGATAATGCTCGCTGAAAGCCTGATAATACACACACACACTAGAACTATAGCTAGGGAGGCAGATTTTGTTGTGATTGGTCACGCCAGTGATTGTGTGTCAGCATTTGGGGTGGTGTGTATTTATCATAGCATACTGTAATGTAATGTGTGCACTCCGTAAAGTCTCTACATGGACATGTAGGGGTTATATCATCAAATGACATACATGAAGTAGTGTTACTACGCTATGTTGCCACTTGACTCTTGGTTGGTTGGCCTATAGTATAGCTTCCTTAGCATCAATATAAAACATACAAGTCCTCATGCAGTTTGATAACACAATCCAATTTTCATGGAGCAGAACCAGAACTGCATTTTCATTCGTTCCATCCATTGTTTCGTCATAAACATTCACAACCAGTTGACATACTGGTGGAGAGTACAGCAGGAGGGCCTCTCCGTGGCACGTGCGTGAGTTTGTGGTCGCACGTTCACCAAGAACAAGCAGTTCATTCATTTATCATCCGATCATCTTCATATGAAGCTACAGAGCTAGCAGCACATTACAGCGCCTGCCGATCCATTCAGGTGTCTTCTCAGGTCAACAACTCAGGACCAAGTTGTTGTTAAATTATTTGCTGGGGTCAGAGAAACAGTCAGAACGAATGTGTCGGTTTTCCGGTTTTCCCGCCCTAACCGGTGAGATACTATACTGACAGTGGAACGATATCAACCAAACAGGTTGCACACGCCCAGAGAGTCCTGGTAAATGGGTCTAATAAACAACATAAAATATAAATATAAAACACCCCGGGAGGTATTACTACAGCAAGTGCCCCTCTTACTGGCTGGGAATGGAATTACAGGCAGACTGGTAACGGCTAAAAAACAAAATAGTTTGACAGAAAATTGACTATTTCTAGTAGCATCAGAAGAGAACATGGTCATAAAGGATGCTCATTTTAAATCAAAAGCTAATGACAAGCCTTTTGCTTTGTTATGATGGGGCTCTTGAGGGCAGCCAAAGCCGTTAATTTATCAGGGGATTCATTAACAATAGAAAAATGCCATAAAATCTAAATAGCACCTCCGTAGCAGCTTTCAGACCAACTCACATCGAGCACGGCCACTCTGTTACAGTAGGGTATTCATTTTCTCTCACTTTGAATTAAGATCACCCGCAGAAAGCACTCAATGATTTAAGGCTAAGATGGACTTAATTGCAGACCAACTGCCAGCGTTCATGAAAAGGTCTTGATTAAAGCTTACTTTGTTGATTCAAGCACCAATTACCTGCATAATTATATTCTGTGTAATGTGTAATGTATTTTACTAATACATTACACCTCATAATTTGTGGTATGTCAAAGTAAGTGCCTGAAAGAATTTAAAAACAATTTATAGATTGGCAAATTACATTTCCTATTAGAAACGGTCTAATACATTGTTTTGATATTATAAATACAGTATTTCCACTTTGCATTAAGAAACAGATGATGGTTAATTTGAAGAAACATCATCAAACAACTATTCCCCATCTTGACTATGATATCCATGCTGTAAAAAAGCCTGTGTCTTTCATATTTCCACAGCTATTTTTACCCTCGCCACCTGTTTCTAGATGGCTGTCACAAATGAATTGATTTTCAGCATGAAGTGTGTGTGCTTCTCTCTGAATGGCCGGTAATCAAGTAACCCATATCTAAATGTGTCTATGAAAACCGATTCATTCGCTAACTTTCTCAAACCTCGACATGGAAACCACATTGGCATGGATATACTGTAGTTGCTCTGAGAAAGTTTTCAACAGTTCCTCCCTGCACCTCTTCTCCATATTCTTTTGCCTTCAGCCATCTTCTATAAAAATAATCACTTATTTTACAGTTGGTGCTGGGCTAAGCGTAAAAAAGGTAGAATGGTGCAAGAGACTGTCATCGGCGTGGCCAATTACTACAGTATTTTGAATGGCCCTGTGTCAGTTCATTTCGTACGGTGGTGTTGCTTGCCTCTATGAAGGGCATAGCTAGCGGTTTTGGAAGTGTACAGCGGTATGTCACACTGTTCGCTGTGCTGCTAATGTTTGTTGGCCATTTGTGGAACAAACAATTGGACCTTTCACATGCCAAAATCTCTCCGTTGTATGAACCCTAAGCCATACAGCAAAAAACACTTTTTATGAGCCATGAAAATGTTATGCTGAAACATGGGGTGCTAAAGGTTGTGTTCAGTCTTTCTTCACTTGTAGTTTCTTAATGACATGCTGGAACACCAGTAGGAATGCCTGCATGCGTTCTCTTCAGACGGAGAGAATACAGGGAGAGAAAAAAACACAGGCCGTTAGAGCAGCTAACTACCTAGCTAGCGCTTTACAAATGCTTCCTTTTCTCACTGTAGCAGCACACACACACACACACACACACAAACACACACCACTCGCACGCACGCACACACACGCACGCACGCACACATGCACACACACACAGACCCTAGGGGTGTTTAGGCCTGAGGGTGCCATATTTACCTGCCTGTTTGGCATGCGTTGGGCTCATCTAAGCTGGGCAGCTGTGTGTGTGTGTGTGTGTGTGTGTGCGTGTGTGTGTGCACGTGAGAGTGTGAGAGTGAGAGCAGCTGTTGGGTGCTACTGTACCCTTCAGTGGCTTATATACTGTATATACTGTATGTGCCTGGTGAAATATGTGTCTATACAGCCGCCATTGCACAGTACAGTCATCTACAGATGACTACTGATGATGATGAAAAATTACATTCATAGATTGTAGTCCAGTTGGTTCATGTTCAGTCTCAATGGATCTCTTTATCCTGAATTTTTTATGATCTAAACCTTGAATATTGTGCATCAGTTTCCATAATAAAATGCTTTACTCTAAGAGTAATGCAACAGTTACTTATAATTTTGAGCAGTTATATCAATTGATAGTTAGTTCTTTGTAATGAAATGAATAAACGGTCATCTCAATTGCATTTTCAATTGAATTGAATTTTGTGTCATATTGAACAGGTGATCTGAGTTCAATGAACGAATGATCTTAGGTTTATGTGTATTGTATCCAAGCAATTGGTAAACGTGTCAGAGTTGTGAAAAACTAGCATTTTGTTTGTGCATCAGTTCAGATTTTTGTGTCTAGAGTTGAATGACAATGACACCAAGGTTGTGAATTTTGTGGCAAAGTGGTTAAAAAACAAATGCATTTCGTACATGGTCCCTGATACAAATTGATTGCAAACCCTTTTCTTTTTTACATCCTAAGTGAGATAAAGCATAATGATTGGCTGCCCGGAGAAGCCTTGATGAGAAGTTTTCACATTCACCAAAAGATGCGGTGCTCCGTCAATTATATTTAAAACTTAATTAACAGATGATCAATAGTGTTTACACTGTAAAACGACTGGGGCCTGATTCTAATTAGAATATCCATACATTATTAATGGCTTTAGCAAGCTCCGAAATTAAAAGGAGACAACTGCCACATTCAATTGACAACGCAAATGAGGGACAAAGAGGAAGAGGAGGTACGAAGATGAAGGAGTGGATGGAGGGACAGCTGATCAAACCTTAATCGGCTAAGCCGCTGGGAGGAATCAGTCGCTTGACAGACGCGTCAAATCGAGGTACTTGGCAGCTCAACTACGATAACGTCAGATGGAAATGACTCAAATTGTAATAATTATATCTACGGTAATATCACTGGAAATTTAAATAAGCTTCTGCTCAAGCTCAAGTTTGCACTGTGAGGGCTCTTGAAGGATGGGCATATTTCAGTATAGGCTAACCGTTACATTTAAGTTCCATGCAAGCAAATGCAGATTCCCCTGTAAATATTTCACCAGCTCTACTACCACTAGCTCTTAACGGTGGAGTCAGCGATGGTGGACTCTCAACTCAATCAAAACAGAAACACCTCTCTCTTCAATGCCACAGGGTGCTCCCTCAGAACCTCCGCCCCCTACAGTTGACACGCATTGCCATGCCTGGGATATTGTTGTGTGGTGCGGTGCGCACCACTTTTTATTCAATTTACAGAGCCAGGCCTGTGTAGAAACACCAGATTATTTGTTTCTTGGGAGAAACAAATATTATTTGGGAGAAGAAGCTATTCTCTCTATTTAACAAAGATGTGTAGTATTTTATCAATTACTGACTTCACCTCTTAACACCGATGTTTAAACACTAAAAAGTATATATAAACATTTTATTGTAGACTCGTTTAAACAATCTTAAGTGTGTATCAGCTTAGCCCACGCACAGTAACGTGTGTCGGGAGCTAAAATGGAACGCTGAAAAGCGAGAAACTCTAGGTAGTTAATTACAAACGGAGCTTTAACTTCAATAATTATCCTTTTCTATTGTCGCACCGTGCTATCACAATGTCAGGGCAGTGTAATTTGAAAGGGAGCGGAGGTCTGCAGGTCAGCTGGGATTTTGCTGCGATCATTCTGGAACACTTCTGCCCCTATGCATTTGACAGCTATTGTAAAGCCGAAATACAAATCAAAGTTATTTGTTTCAAGTTAGCGCTCGGTTATTTGAGAAAGGCCCTGCAGACATCTGATGCATTTGGGCTCCTTAGCAGATATCTTTTTTGTTTTGTTCCTGCCAGCCACCCCTGAGGGTGGAATAACAATGTTTAGAAATATTTTAAATCATTGGTTCTCTGATGTTGCACTGAATAGGTTGAGGCACCGGGAATTATTACAACTTGGTCATGTAGCAGAATCAGTAGTAGACTACAATAATTTTGATGAAGGCTGCGGTTCCACATATTCCTCAAATAGCAGCTCTTGTCCAATGAAATTACCTATAGACAAAATAATCTGGTGTTACTACACAGCCCTGGCTCTGTAAATAGGAACACAAACAAAGTGGTGCAGACTGCACACAACAACAATATCCTGGCCTTGGCAATGCGTTTCTAATGATGTGGGCGGAGCTTCTGAGGGAGCGCTGGAGGATCAAGTTCAAATATCAACAAGCTTTCTCCTGAATGACTACACCTTGTATTGGGAACAAAGCTGTATTCAGCGGGAACACATGACCTACAGGCTCAGAAGTACAGTGGAGCAGTGAACATGGGCCTGTGTCGTCCATCACAGGGAAGTAGATGGGCTCACTCGCCCGGAAAACAAGAGCAAGAGAGTGGAATACACCCAGACAAAAGGCAAGAGACTAAATCAGGACGTTTGGGAGACTATCTTTCGCTGACTATTCTCCTTCCTGTGTGTGTGTGTGTGTGTGTGTGTGTGTGTGTGTGTGTGTGTTATGAAAAGGGTAATTTGATTTAGAGTTACCCTTTCTATAGTGGCTATAGGCTGGGGGACGACCAGACATATCTTACAGTCTTCTGACCTTCCAGTTTCATAGGCTTTCAGATTAGTAACTGTCTCTCTCTCTCTGTCCCTCTCTCTTTCTCTCTCCCTCTCTCCCTCTCTCTCCCTCTCTCTCTCTCTCTCTCTCCCTCTTTCTGTCTCTCTCTCTCTGTCACTCTCTCTCACTCTCTCCCTCTCTCACTCTCTCAC
>JAOEGT010099283.1:0-28598 GCA_025447795.1 Speoplatyrhinus poulsoni | reverse complement strand
AGGGGATCGGATAGTCACTGGTTCAAATCCCGTTGCCTCCTGTTGCGATGTTATGAGCTGGACACCTTCTGTAACCCTATC
Organism: Speoplatyrhinus poulsoni; assembly: GCA_025447795.1. Classification (NCBI taxonomy): domain Eukaryota; kingdom Metazoa; phylum Chordata; class Actinopteri; order Percopsiformes; family Amblyopsidae; genus Speoplatyrhinus; species Speoplatyrhinus poulsoni. Next base: position 28,517 of record JAOEGT010099283.1, on the reverse strand, counting down.
TGCTCCTGGCGGTAGGGTGGCATCTTGCATAGTGGCCAGAAGGTTGGAAAGTGCTGTGTAAATGCAGTCCCATCCATAGAAGACCAGGCTATATTGCCATTTTTTTCTCATAAGTATCTTTTCAGGTATTTCTTCCTCATCAGAAGAGGAATCATGATTATCAGCATAATGTTCAAAATGATATTCCAGTGTCAATGTTAGTGTAACCATTCTCTACAAAGAGCATGTCAAGAACCTACTGAGCAGTATACATTCTGTGAATTCACTTTTACTGGGGGTGGTATTAGACGCCTTGTGGCACGGTCCGATATTTTTTATATATTTCTTGACAGCCGATACCCTGGCCAAGACTTCTCTTCAGTCTAACTCATTACTTACAGTCCTAGTTTCTACTTGAGATGCGAGAACGGAGTTGGAGTTGTTTGGCTGATATTTCTGAACAGATATCCACATATGAATGCTAATATAAATGTAAAGTAAAAATCATCCTCATAGATTTCTTTTTGGCTAATGTGTTCTGCTGTACACATGGATGTGATTGGTCAGTACTACTCTGACTACAAACAGAATCCAGCACACATCCGGTACCAGTATCTTATGTCTCTGCCTACACATTCTATGTGTTCATATGCAGAAATGTGTTTAGAGATTATACATATCCGGGTCTGATTTGCCAGGCTCCACCTGGATTTGCTTGGCTCAACAAATCTGGCAAATCTCAATTAAAAACCTTTTTGTTAGTCCGGTAGAAAACCAATGTAAACCAGTGTCCATGTGGGTAGTTCAGTTAGTGCTGGTGCGTTCAGAAGATCCATACATCTTGTTCTGATTGGTTGAAGATGGTCCAATCATCTATTAGCACCTGTCTGTCAACTGTTGTGTTGTTTTGATTGGTGGTCGTATCACCTTTTGACTGATTAGAATTGAATTTGATCGGCACCATCTCTATGGCGTGTTACTTTGAGTGCACAGTTTAACAGACTGATATGCAGAGTCATGTCTATTTTTTTAATGTATATTAATATGGTCTCTGGTTTGCCCTGTTGTTTGCCTTGACGTGTGCTTTGCTTTTGCTGCTGCAGGAGAATACCAACCCTCACATGGCGTTCCAGAAAGTGCCTCGCCCGTCGGAGGGGTCCCACCTGAGAGTACACCAGGTGCCCTTCCCACTGCTGAATGAGGAGATGGTGGAGGCACTGTTGGAGGAGGGCATGGCCAGGCATGCCCTGGCGGCAGCCACCACCACCACCGCCACCGCCACGCGCACAGAAAGGAAGTGTGTCGTTCCCGCCGGTCCGCCGGTCGGTACGTCACGCTCAAGTTTGTCTCACCTCACATTTTGTATTGTCTTTGAGCAACGCTGCATCACCGTCGGTATGAAAAATAGAGTTAAAAAGATAGCAGTATATTTCTATGGTGATATCGTAACGTCAACAGATATTCTTGTGTCTATATAATATACACTATTTTACATTGTGTAAGTGAAACCCACCCCTACTGTCTTCAAGCATTTTCCCATTCTCACAATTTGACTGAAGACTTTAAATGATTTCTCACCTTCTGTCACTGATTACTGTCCAGTGTCCATTGTGGGGAAGATTGGCTGCGTGTTCAACAGTGCTCGCCGGCTAGAGGTGGTGAGGAGCTGCATTGCCTTCATATTCGACAACAAAATCCTGGAGACAGAGAAGGTCAGTCTGAACTACAGAACTTGAAGATAAGCCACAGCTTAGTCACTTATTATAATGACTAATGGTCTGTACCGGAACATTAACATAATTTTCTTTTATCTTCTAAACAATATTAGTATTGTTTGAATGATACTTGGATTGAGCTCTATACATTGTGTTCTCCTCTATTAAAGTCTTCCGGTTTTAAAGCATTAACACTTACCAAATAGTTCAAATGTACTTGTGGTATGACCCTTTCTGTCAGGGAATACATTGTGTTTAATGTATTAGAAATGGGATGGTCGCCAGTACATTTATGCTCCCTGCTGTGTTTATATGGTCGTTCTAATGACTGCATCTCTGTGCAAATGCAAGAATGCAGAGCATGTATGCTCTATACCCCCCATGAGCCTGTAAAGCCTCCATTCTCACATGGTCAATGTGAAAGCCATTCAGCAGGCCGAAGGAATTCCAGTCTTGTCCAGTTTGTTCTTGGTAGTAAAGATGGTTCACTTAGCTTCTCTGTTAGCTGATACAGTACGTGGTCTTAAATGGTTCCAGAGCCGCAGGCCTGGATATGGCCACATTCACCATATGCTGAGCATGATGAGACAATACTTGACCTATTGTGCACCTGGGCTTGACAATAGGTTATACAGTATTATGATGAAATGCCTGGAAGTAGGCATTGAAGGGTGCTGGATTACAGTGAATGTGATTGTGCAGAATGCCAATAGGTAAGAGCCATGAGCCAACATTTACCGTCACATCACAGTGGGGCGTTGAGGCAATAAGATGTACACAATAATAATATGTTTTTGTCCAGCAAGATTATAGGCTAATGCATGTGTTTCTGCACCTGCATATTTCTCAATTGAGTAATTGTGTGGAGTTCCTATCACACATCGACCTCTCTCTTGATAGGCCCTGCCTGCTGCTCTGCGGGCCCTGAAAGGCAAGGCAGCGCGCCAGTGCCTAACTGAGGAGCTCAGCCTGCATGTCCAGCAGAATCGGGCCATACTGGATCACCAGCAGTTTGACTACATCATCCGCATGATGAACTGTGCCCTGCAGGTGGGTCTCCTGTGCTGATCTCTGCTGGATGAATCTAACTGAAAGCATGACATGGATGAAGTTTAAATGTTGTTACGGCACTCTGCGTGTGTGCGCGCATGCACACAGCCGTGGAGAGAATTAAGAGACAACTGCAGCATTTTCTCTCTTTCTATTTTGTATTTGTACAATGTATTTATTGCTTCCCGGGCTTTATTAACCTAACCACTCTGGATAAGAATTTGCAGTTTATAAACCTACTCTGGCTTTAATTATCTGATGCACAAGAGGTTTGTGGAGGGCAGTACAATTAAGTCTTCTCCAGCTACAGTATACTTGTATACATAGCAGCCTTAACACAATCTGTCATGGCCAAGTCCATCACACAGAGACATACTTTAGATTTTCTGTAAGTCTTCAATCGGTGACAGGAGCTTGGGTAGTTTCATATGTTTTATTGCCTCGAATCGGCTCTTGCCCAGTGGTTTTAATGGTTCTGAGCAATGCTCATTGAGCTCTGGATTCCCTGCATGTTTTTGGCAAGTAACATAGGCCAGTGAACCAAATGGTCCATCATCAAGTCTTCGACCGAGGAGTAATTAAACCAGCCAGGCAGCAGGCAAGTCTTGAAGCCTTGGCTATCAAAATGTTGACAAACCAGGAATGTTTATTCATTGTTTAAAATTAATAAATCTTTTTTTTTTTTTTTTTTTTTGTGTGGGATTATTGGCTCCAGGTGTACCGATGAATGCCATGTTGATTACATAGTAGCCTCTACTCTGTGGGATGCAGCTGTTGAAGAGCCCACATGTCTGGAAGTCTGTTATTGACACTGCCATAATCATCTCTTCAAACTGGCCTCTGTTTATTATGTTTTGAACATGCAGAACAATGCAGGGGTGCATACCATTCAGGCTGCCTCTGTGGCACTGCTATCCTCTGTCACGTATTGTTGAACTCTGGAAAAATTGGATCCGTATGTGTGAGCTTTTGTAGGAAGAGATGAGTGGCGAGAGAGTTGATTTCAAAGCCAGACAAAAAAAATGAGGTTTTCTTTTTGTCTTTAAAAGCAGTGCTCTGGGAATACTGACTCTCTTGAAGGATGCCGTGAATAGATTGTTGTGAGGTGCATACATTGTTAGCCTTCACAGCTGATTACTGTAGAGGACAAGCAGCCTGCATAATGTATACTCTCTCCGAGCATAGCTGAATTGCTGTGTGTGTGTGTGTGTGTGCGCGGCACGTGTGCACATTTCTTACAATTTTGAGTGAGAATGTTTGATCTCTCAGAAATACATTTCAACAATGATTACTGGTACTGCGTGTAATGCATTATCATATGGATGTATATGGATAAAAATAGTTTATATCCTTGGCAGAAATTTCCGTTCTTATTACCAATATTCAACAACACCCACACACAAAATTCCAAATAATATGTTAGAGCGCACAGCTGCCAGTAATTATGTACATTTCTTTTTTTTTGTGTGTGTGCGTACGTGCGTTTTTTGTGTGAGATCCCTCAGCTGCAAACAAAGCCAAAGTGACACATACTGCAAAATATGTTGCATGTACTTTTTACAATGACAGCATGATGCTTCATTAGGTTGTCAGGCATTCGTGTTCATGATCTTGAGGCCAATTGCTTACTTTAATGGCTTACGATGTCATCGCTGGGCTAACTGTCCAGGAACTTCTGCTCTCTGTTAGCAATCAACGTTAGCTTCTCAGTGGTCTGCAGGGAACGGGTTGCCAAATGTGCTGCGGTGTAATATAAATACAAAGGTCTGAACAATCGGGCAAAGGTGAAATATATTTAGAGCAGGTGGTAATGGATATTCCCAGGACATTAAGGTTTACCCTGTCCCCCTCACCCCAAAGCTTTAGATTTGAGAAAAGGCATTTGGCATTCTTCTATAAATTGGCAAGGCAGGACAGTCCTGTGAAGCCTTTAAACGTGTTCTAGCTGTTTTAAGACATTACTCTCTCTGCCTGCCATGAATCATTCACAATAATGGCCTTCATTAAGTTCATTAAGATGTCTGAATTAGCTGTATGTTTGCGTACGTGTATGTGTGCGTGTGTCAGAATTCCAGCTGTTGCAGGTTTGGAAGTGCACGGACCATGTGGGGGGAATAAGCTCTGCTGGGGATGTATCCTGGCATCCAAAGCATTTCCTGTCAGATAGGATTATGGGCCCTCTGTGTTCTGCTCTCGTATGGCTGTGGGCTTGCTGATGAAGCTCAGTAACACACCCAGAATGACAGTTACTTACCATGACCATTGAGTGGCCGGGGCGTTTCACACGACTTGGTTGAAATGGTGTGGAGGCCATGAGTTCTGCAATGTCCACACCTGCTCGCACTGACTTGGACAAAAGTGCAATGTTTAGACCCCACTTGTTTCACTTCCCCCATCCGGAGGTAGGCTGCTACGTTCAACGAATTGTTTGTGGTACCTACAACAACGCGTACTACTTCCTGAGCCGCTCAAGAATATAGATTTCTTTTTTAATATACATTATTTCTTAACATGTCTTTAATTGGTTTTAAATTAACATTTACTTACAGGAGTGAACAGAAAAATAAAACTGCTTAGTGACCTGATTGGACTGTCTCATACTTAATAACCAATAATGCGGGAGGATATAATTTCCAAGAAATAATTTGGTGTATATCTAATGTGTACTAGGAATCTATACATGCCTCTATCTCAGAACGCTGAGGCTTTTTCTGGAAAGCACTGAAAAAGTCTGCAACACACAGGAAGCTTCTGTTGATCACATCCTTCTGTGTTTGTGTCATACGTGATATTGCTAGAAGGGTCAGCTACGTGTCCTTCGCTTCGATGACTAACGCTATCTACGTTAGTCATCGTGACCTGTGGGTCAGGAAGAGGAGAAGGAGGAATTAGGGAGGTGTGATATAATTTTAAAGGAGTCATTTCATGCACATTTTCACTTGTTGACACAGTTCCTTGACTTCTCAATGCAATGTAGTTGACAAGCTTAGGTGAAAACGCATAGCACGAAACCGCAGCCGTTCTTGCCTCTACAGGGCTATGATAGATAGGTGGCTAGCTGCTAGCAACAACAAAAAGTGATAGGCTATTTGTTTAAACAAGAAACGTTAAAATTAAACAGACATTTTCTATCTTTGTTATTATCACGGACGTAACGTTAAATGTTTTGTATGATATGACCGAACACTGACCCAGATAAAAACATTATTACTCGCGGTACCAAAAACGGCACTCAAAACGGCTATCAATGAGCAATGTTTAGGTTAAGTAAATCAGGGCGTTACCAAACAAACTGTAGGCAGTAATCTACGCAACATATGCACTTTTCTCTCATTCACCTGTTTCCCTGCCCCTCTCCCCTTTTTTTTTTTTTTTGCCAATAGAGAGCTAACAGTCCACTTTGAAAGGCTTACTACTTCTCCGTGTCACATCGACATTGCTAATTCCAAAAACAAGTATAAATACTTGGTTTTCATTGAATGGGTCCTTTAAGTAATGCACTGTGCCCTCCCTGCTTGCTGACACACGTATCACCCTGATATAAAAATGCTAGTTAGCATTCCCTACTGTAGTATAAACTATTGTAGTCTAGTTAGTGCATTCAATTATGTATACTGTATTGTAAGTGTGTGTCATGATAGCATGACCATTATTCTACATAGGTTTGAACACTGGGGGAAATGTTATGCCAAGCCTTTGAACCAACTGGAGATGTTTCTGCACAGGTTGTCTAAATAGGGGAAATCTAAGCTTGTCAAGGATTCCCCTTGTGGTTAAAAGCCTGTTGTACAGTACATGTGTGCATGCATTCATGTGATTGCCAGGCAAGTTAGATTTGCAGGGCCAATCAAGGAAAATAGTTTCTGGTTAGTCAGATCTTTTAGGTGACAGGCGCCATCAAAAATCTAAAATGACATACAGATGCTATGAACCAGAGCAGATATTCTCACAGCTAGCATTTCACATGTATAGCTTGATGGAAGTCTATGGCATTTCTATGAAATTACACTTGTAGCTCTTAAATACTACCTACCTTTAAATTGGCACCATCATTTGAGATAAATGTAAGCTTACATGTAGCAATGTTGACCTTTTGCTCTTTTTGTCTGAAAAATGCTGGGCCTGTTAAATGTTAACGTTTTCTGACGGTGCATTTCCACTTCCACCGTTCTATTTTGGCTGTTTTCCTTGAACTCCTCTGACCTGCGGCTTTGTTAAGGATGCTGATAAACAATGCTTTGGTGCTGCTCCAGGCTGCAACCCAAGTAACTGTAAAAGTCGGGGACAAGAGAAATAAAATGAAGCTATGGCTCTCTCAGTTCATGGGGGGCCAGCTTTCATCTGTAGATGAGGAACGTGTGCTTTGCATTTGCGCCTGATAAATTCCTGGGTTTGTTGAAAGAATAGGAAGAAAGAAGGCACTTACTATCGATCATTATGGGAAGTACAGCATTCCATTTACAAACCTTCCCCAACCTCTCCTGGAAAACCCTGAAAATAATGGTCTGAAATATCATTAAAATCATTATGGGCTACTTTTAGATTTCCTAATTTTGTGTTGTCCTGAGATTACAGCATAGTTTTTTTTAATGTTAAGATAGTAACAGTCCCAGTAATACATTTACCTAATTTGATTAAGAAACAAGGGAATCTAAGTTAAATTGAGAAACAAGGGAATATGTAAGAGTTTGGTGGGATGTAGTGTATTCCTATTATTATATTTATGTTATTGTGTTTGTGTGATAGAAAAAGTGGGTATTTATATTCTCCGGCCATGGTGAATGATTTTCTGGCAGCCATTTTCATTTATAGGGTTCAACTAATAAATCCTATGATGCGTATCAATTTCCTGTCTATGGAGTATTTCTGCTTCTGGTCCAACTCGAGTCCTTTTTGTTTTATCCTTCTCTTCTGTGAAGTCTTTAAGAAATCCCTTTTTCTGTCTAGGGTCCAAGGATTCTAATTTACTATCAGCCTATTAGCCTAAATACCATTATTTTGAATGTTCCACCACTTTATTTTATTTTATTTCTTCCTCAAATAGTACAAAATACAATACATACAAACTATATTGGAAAGGAAACTATTTCAGTTTTTCACTGTCACAAAAAAGAAGCAATCTGCTCACTGGATTGTCATGGCTCTTTGACAAATTAATATAGTATAGCCAAGGCAATGGGGCGTCTCATTATTTTCTTGAATGTGCTGTTTCAAGTACGCAAAACATAGTGACTTATTAATTGAAAACTGGACATTGTGTATAGAACACTGTTTCATGATAAGGAGGACGCCAGTCTTTTGGCCTCTCATAGCAGCACACAACTTCATGACTAAAGGAACAGTGTCTTATCACTGCAAGTCAGGTCATTAGAGTAGGTCAGCTCATCCCCAGTCACCAGTCTTCTGAAGTTACAGTCGTTGACAATTTAAAGCATATGTCTTAACAGGGGAAGCAAAGAAAAGCTAGGAGCATATACATTGTAAACGGGACAGAATATATTTGATAGGAGTTTGTGTTTGCCTATAGGTTTCTGATAGGCCTCTGCACTACGAATAGGACCACATCCTCAAACCTTTGTTTTGTATATGACTCCACATTGGTCCTTCTGGCACGCCCGTCAAGGTGGTTTGTTGTTTCTGTTGTAGTCCGGTGCATAAACATCTCCCCTGTTTTCACTTGCAGGACTGTTCCAGCTCTGAAGAATACAGTGTGGCCTCTGCATTGCTGCCTCTTTCTACAGTGTTCTACAGGGTAAGAGATGAAGGGTTTCTCCAACTCAGTGTTCCAGTATTGGATACATTTACACGTGTGACCACAACTCATTATGATGTTTCATCACTTAATGTGTTAAAGGCAGGGTTAGGCATTTTCTGGAACGCTTTTTAACTTCAATCAAAACAAACTCCCTCCGAAGCTCCGCCCCACACATTGAAACGCATTGCGAAGCCAAGCAGATACATTTTTCAGCACGCACAGAGAACGCTAAGATTGCGAAATGCGAGGAGATTTGGTGAATTTGACAAATGTATTAGTTTACTATTTGCTTGCAGTTCCTATAGGAGGATATAAATCCTCCATCAGTTGGAAGAGATTCTGCTGTCTGCATGTTTTTCTTAAATGATCTGTTAAAATCATATATTGTTTTTCACAGTTCTGTTTAGTTTTCAGTTTAATTTCTCATAGAGGAGACAATTGTCCTACCCGCAGTCCATTTATATGACACAATGTACATATTTACCCAAAGATACTCTACACGAATAGTGAGTTGATTTAAGATATTACTGGGCCCCCCACTCCTCCTCCAACCCTGTCCTGAGTTGCTCTGCGGGCCTGTACTGTGAAGACAGACACCCCAGAGGTTAATGAAGGTCTGAGATGACTGCTGCATTCCATAAGAGAATATGGGATAGCGCCTTTGAGTCCCTGAGCCCCTCCCATCCTGAACCAGGGACACTGCAGAGTGCAGCACGTCTGAATGTAGCGGAGCAGGGACCTGATGTGGCCTGTGTTGTGCCGAATCCAAGCCACATCATCAGCTCCAGTATTCTGTAGCCGCAAATATGTCCTCGCAGCTTCCTCGTTGTTATAGTGACAGACCCAACTGTCCCCGTTGTGCTGCGATGTATTTGGGTGCCGATATTCTGGCGAGCTGGCACTGTAGCATCGTGACTCATCGGGTTCACAAGCAGGAATGCTTAAATAAGCCAAATCTATTTTCGTTGTTTATTCCTCTTATGCCGGTCAGTGAAAACCAATCAGTTGTTAGTCACAAATTTGATGGATGTTATTAATGTACAGTCGTGTGAATAACAAAGTACACCCTCTTTTAATGGTTTTGCATATCAGGACATAATAACAATAATCTATTCTATAGCTGGTCTAAAAATTGGGTAAATACAACCTTAGATGAACAACATTACATGACACATCATGCTGTATCTAATAAACATAAAGCTAAAATGGAGATGCCATTTGTGAAACAATATGTACACACTTACTGATTCCATAGGAATTAAAATGCTAAGTAGCAGACAGATGCTGCTAATCAAATGCCCTTTATTCATGGATTATCAGCAAGTATGGCCACCTCTATAAACATTGCCATGGAGGAAAAACATCAGTAGTGATCTTGGAGACGCAATTGTTGCTGCCCATCAATCTGGGAAGGGGTGTCAAGACATTTTGAAGTCCATCATTCTACAGTGAGAAGGTTTATTCAAAAGTGGAAAGCATTCAATAAAGTTGTCAATCATCCCAGAAGTGGATGTCACATCAAATTCACCCCAATGCTCAGAAAATCTCAGACTTTACAGGTCTGAGTTAGCATGTTACATGTTAAAGTACATGGCAGTACAATTAGAAAAAGACTGAACAATTATGGTTTGTTAGAAAGGGTTGACAGGAGAAAGCCTATTCTATCTACAAAGAACATTGCAGCACGGCTTAAGTTTGCAAAGTTGCATCTGAACAAACCACAAGACTTCTGGAACAATATTCTGAGAGACAAAATTGGAGGTGTTTAGCCATAATTCACAGTGCCACATTTGGTGAAAACCAAACACAGCATATCAGCACAAACAGCTCATACCAAATGTCAAGCACCCTGGTGGATGGGTGATGATTTGGCCTTGTTTTGCAGCCACAGGACCTGGGACCATTGCAGTCACTGAGTCAACTATGAACTCCTTTGTATACGAACGTATTCTAGAGTCAAATGTGAGGCCATCTGTCTGACAGTTAAAGCGTGGCTGGTATTGGATCATGTAAAAGGACAATGATCCCAAGCACACCAGGAAATCTACAACAGAATGGCTGAAAAAGAAAATAATCAAGGTGTTGCAACGGCCCAGTTGAAGTCCAGACCTCACCCTAATTTAAATGATGTGGTGGGACCTTATGAGAGCAGTGCATTAACAAATGCCTACAAACCTCAATGAACTGAAGCCACATTATAAAGAAGAGGGGTCCAAAATTCCTCCATAATGATGTGAGAGACTGATAAAGTCATACAGAAAATGGTTACTTCAAGTTATTGCTGCTAGCTATTGAATCATAAGGTGTACTTAGTTTATCACACATGGCTTTTTCATTTTGGCTTTATGATAGTTATAGATAGATAGATATCATGACACGGTGTAATATGTCATGCGTTGTTCATCTGAGGTTGTATTTACCAAATATTTAGACCTGCTAAGGAACAGATGATTATGTCCTGACATCTAAAACCATAGAATACAAAGAGGGTGTACTTTCTTTTTCACATGACTTTAGTTTAGCTGTCACAAATATCATTCACATAGCTATTAATACAAATAATATATCTATTCGTAAAAAGCATTTGTGCTTAACTCCCTTTAAAATATTGATCTTCATTCAAGTTTGTGGAAAACAAGTTTTGTATCAAGTAGATAACTTATGATAAATACAGGCAATCTACATTATGAATATTCATGTCTGACTCAAAATGAGGGGAGCATTGCCTAACTCTTTGTTCTGTTCCCTGCTTATCTTAACTTCGATCCACTGTATTGCCTTTCACTGAAGAGGTATATTGTAGCAAGCAATTGAGTTTCAAGGAAATGCAGTCGAGACAAACTAATGTCTACCCTGTGCATGTATGCAAATAAATATGTAATAGGGAACGCTATGAAATATATTAACACATGTCACGCTTGATAGCAGTAAAAGAAAGCTTGCACAACAAGCATTCAACAACAGCAGGACATTGTTAAAAGGCAGACACCCAAATAAAACCAGTTGCTCATTAACTCAAACAGAACAAAATGAATCTAATGACTTCGGCAGTGATAAAGATTATTTTTGATGTTAAAACGATACCAACTAGGTATTTTATTGATGACGCCAAGAATAGTTGCATATGTATTAGGTGTCTCGAGCAGTCTTTTAAGGTGGTAGGAAAATCATCAGTGATGGTCTTTGAAGGGAGACTAGGAAGTAACTAACTACTATATTAGAAATAATTGTGCCCTCTGGCATTAGTTCAGAGTCAGTTTGGCTGACCTACCCTTCTCATTTTCTTACGTTTTAATGCTTAGTTTGCACTTAAAGTCTTTGCTAAATGTAAACAAACTTTTGTTGTTTAAGTCTCTGGAATACATTTTAGCCACAACCCACTTCTTGCATACCAAGTTTTGGGTTTATAAAAAAGTGTTTCTACACTTCAACACTGCCCATTTACAACAGTGACATTTCTAGTATAGGAGTCAAACATTGGTCAACTCCCTGTTTGGTATTCTTGGCAGAGTTTGGGAAGCCTGCACTGTGTTCATGTTTACAGTGCTACTGTCCCCATGGCCCTTGTCTCATGGTCCCAGAACGTGGGAAGGTTTTTTGCAGCTCTACCAACTGTGTAGTTTCTCTTCTAGCTATAATACATGCATGTTGATGGTGAAGAGCCCCTGTCTTTGATCCTTCACACAACAGTCTATTTTCCTTTTTTAAATGGGCTTGCCTTAACCCTCATAGTAATCATTCACTGGAATACCAAATACAGTATAATATGTAAATGTCTACAGATTTGTAGACAACGAACTCGAGCTTAAAGAATATGCCCGAGATGAGTTATTGTCTCTGATCACCTTTTGTAGGTAAATCATTATTTGATCTTTTATTTTACATTTCATTTGTTACTCTACTGCGATACAGCTACAATAGCATTCTTTATCTAGTGTGGACTGTTTATCCGGCAAAGAGCAGGTGTTGCTTATTTCAGCTCCGTGTTATTTTATCCTCACGTTTTACATGCAAATTTGAATATGTCACCTGAGCAAAGGTGTGTCAGGTCTGGTGAAGGAAAAGCACAATTTGGAGTGGCAGTGAATCAGAATCCAAATGTAATTCTGGATGAAGCACAAAACCCTTTCTTCCAACCACAGTTTATGGAGGGATATGACAGTTTGCCTCATCAAACTGATTTACATTGAGTCCTAGGGAGGAAAGGTCTTTACTGAGAAGAACTATACTTGTGAGACATCTATTTACCTTCTCACTATTTACTGCATTGTAGAACCTCCCCTATGAATACTGTGGATACCACGATGGCCTTGTTTATCCTCCAACTTTCAGCAGTATACCTGTCTTATTATTGTAAATACATGTATTTATTGACATCCGGATAGCCTTCCTCACCTGGAAGACTTAGTTATGAATGCAGTCACGGAAAATGTCTGGAAATAAAGGCATGTTTTTGTGTCCGCAATTCTTGTAAACAATGATGCCGGCCAATGGATGGTGACATTGTAGAAATGGCATGCATTCCAGTGTTCACACGCGAGACAAGAAGCAGGGCAGAGACAAGACACTAATACACAGTATGAATGATGCCACAGTTGACATGTGTTGCGTCATATTGTTGTTGAGACCTTCCTCGAAGGGGGTGATCTCTGGAAGACTTGGATCGTGGCACCATGGCCCACAAGTCCTCTGTCTTTTGACCTGAACAAGGCATTTAGTCTTTGCCCCCACACCCAACCCACCACAACGTATTCTTCGCTTGTTTTTCACCCTCTCCCCCTCAAGCGTGCATTCTTCGTCTGTGTTAGGCAAGCGGCACATCCATAAAGGTCTTTGACCGTACCCCCACCGCTCCACACCCCACCCATCACCTTCGCACACACTTATTTTTCTTTCTCCTGGGCCAACCCCTCTACTCCCACACGCTCCCCCTCACCCATCTGTCATTCCACGCGCTTCTCTGTTTGTTGCTGTTCCCCTATGCCTCCTCTCCGCGCATTGTCAGAGATGGGAGACTTGACTGCGGTCAGGTTGACCGGCACACATCTGATTAGGCAGAAAGAACAGCCAGCTGAGTATTTAGAATGGAGATAAGCACACGCACGCTCATACTTACTCATGAAATGTACAGTATTATCATACCCTTCATCATAGTTGGTCACACTTTCCACCCTTTACATTTTTTTTTTTTTTTATAAAGGCATAATACACACACGTGACATTTGCCATTTGCCATTTTTGTAATTCAGGCTTTACACTCACTCAGAGTGAGGCAACAGATGGATATTATAGCAGCATGCTAAGTTTATTTAGCGGATTGTAGCTATACATTTGACCTCTCATTGCAGCCATTCTAAACAGTACGCAACACAATATAATGTTTTATGTTTTGAGGCAATGCTATTATAGCCAGGAAGTGTCTGCTATCATAGTGTGGACTACAAAGTGTTCCTGTAATCATATCAAAACAAATGTAATCAATTGTCTTGAGAATGTAGGCCATCTAAGCCAAGTTGACTTTAATGTTTGCACTCCTCATTCCCCGATGATATAATGTAAGGCTGTACTCTGGCGGGAACATATGGACATTATAGCCAAAGCATTTACTCAGCCACAACATAGATTTGTAGTTTAAAAAGAAGAGTGGGCTTCTTGAGAAAAGTCTTATTCCCTGCACACCCTATTTCTAATTTAAACCTCACCCAACTTCATGGTTTTGTCAGTAAAGAAAATGTGTGTACAATGTACAAAAGTAAATACATTAAGTAATTCTTGCAGAATACATTTTCTGTATATGTACATTTGCAATGGACAGATTAACTGGTGTCACTGAATACTGTACTGAATACTGAGGGATGCCTTAAAGCAGCCTTTTAAAGCCTTGAATTACTCATACTATAAACATCTTAAAATTGTGACATTGAAGTGGTGAAACCGTTTCTGGAAAGACCTCTTGTTGTGTCATTCAGCATCTGAAAATATAGCTTGTAATAAGTGTAATGTTTTGTTTTTGATTGTGCTGCAGCCATTAACCATCTCTGAGCTTGTGTTGCTGTGCACCTATAGTACCTGCCTAGCTGCCTGTGGATATCCATTCAAACAGTAATTATAACATTAAATAAAATGGGAACCAAATGTTAGCATAACTTGAAGCTTTAAACTCCTGTGAGGCTATGATAAGAATAGCAAGCTATTTGTCTGTGCTTTGACCCCTTCTTCTGGCTCCTGGTCACACTTGGCAAGGTACGGCTGGGAATATTATTGTTTTGGTGCGTACTCTGATAATCACAGTGGCTATATTCAACTGCAGTTGTTCAAGGGGAAACTCTAAAGTGATAATGCAAGCCACTGTGTTCTTGTGTTGTGTCAGCCTCAGGGGGGAATGATTCAAATCTAGTCTCATAACAGGTTTGAGCCTTTATTAATAAAGTCACATGGCTCAATGAGGTTACCGTGAACTTTGAGGAGGCATAATAGTTAGGCATTTATAAATACTGTAGTGTCCCACCTGCAATAGTTAAGGCCTTAGTGGTGCAGTATTATGGCTTTACCACTGTTCATGCTATCTTAAACAGTAGAGAGCAGAGAAAGTATTTCAGCAAGCACCGTATGTTCCCTCATGGAGCTGTATTTGCTAACAGCAGGTGCTTTACTCTTTAACCCAAATCTATGAAGAAACGGCAGGCTTCTTTTCAAACACAGGCAGACAGAGAGGAATACGGAGCTGATGCTGCCACGTTCACAGTGTGGTGTCGTTCTGTGCTAAAAACCTATGGCCCACAGGAAATTAACGATTTCATAGTTTGTTTTGTCCTGTTTCTACTTTTAGTGTTTAACCTCGTATTGTGTTTTACTTGGCTTGTTTTCCGGGATCAATAAAGTTCTTATCTTATTTGACCAGTTTACATATAGTTTCGTCATGATACAGACATTTCTAACTTTGATGCAATCTGCATTTGTTCAAAGTAAAACAAGGCTATAACTTGATGAGATGGGCTACATGTAGGCTTCTTATCTAGGCAAGCAGCTAACGGCTGAAAAACTAGTTAACAATAACAATATTTACAGTCGTAGTAAGTATTCTTACTAAGACAGGCCTACTAGGTAGGTACCTTTTCAAAAGCCTGAGATTGTCATATTCAAAAGGGATAAAAGTGCAAGTAAAATGAACAGCAGTGCAATCTTATATATTTTAAAAATCATATGTAGGCTAAGTAGGTTACTGGCTTATTACACTCTTCTAATTAGGGATGTTAATAATTAACAGTTGACAGACAATAAGGATTTTGACCTATACTATATCAGGTAAATGGTTAAAAGGGCTTGCTGCACGGTAAAAGAGAACTAGGCTATCACGGAGGCGTCATCGGAGCCGGTATTTTCCACGTCTCCAGGTGATCCAGAAGTCGCTGGTTCGAACTCGGATGACTCTCACCAAGTGAATGTGCAACACTGCACAGCGCGTACTGCACAGAGTGGTCGGAAGTTTAGAAGAGCGCAAAATAAATGGTCTATTTACCACAAAACCTTCAGCAACACTACATTCCAAGCAGTGTTGCTTGTAATTTAGTTGCTGGTAGCAAGCCCGTTAATGCAATGCTATAATGTACGGTAATACACTGCTCAAATCTGTCTTTCATGAGTATAATGTTATACTTAAAATCCTTGTGTACACCTTTCTCATCACTGCAGAAATTGGCCACTAGCGTGAACCAGTTTGCCTACACGTGTGTCCAGGATCATCCTATCTGGACTAACCAGCAATTCTGGGAGGCTACATTCTACAGCGAGGTCCAGAAGCAGATCCGATCCCTGTATCTCACCAGCACAGAGGAGAGACTAGGCTTAACTGCCAGGATAAAGGTAATGAGCAACGTCACCTTTTAAGCCCTTGTTAGTGAGATGAAATGGACTCTCCAGCAGTCTTCTCACCTCACTTCCACCCCCTGTGTGTGTGTCCCAGGACCCAAGGGCCCCGGCAGCCACAGATGCTGAGCAGACGGCCATGGACCTGGCAGCTGAGCAGCTCCGCGCGTGGCCCAGCCTCAGCAAAGGCAAACAGCAGGAGCTGGTGAAGAACGAGGAGAGCACCGTGTTCAGCCAGGCCATCCACTACGCCAGCCTCATGGTGTACCTGCTGGTGCCGTTGGACACCAGCAAGAACAAGCTGCTCCGTAGCGCCCCCGCCGCTGACTGGGAGAGTGGGAGCAACAGCATCGTCACAAACAGGTCAGGGCAGTCGGCCTTTGTTGGGCCGACCGCGGGTCAGCGGTCTCTCGGAGAGAGCTGCAGGGTTCCTCTGTTGTGGTGGTGAAGCCATGCCAGTTGGCTCACACACACACTGCTGTAGTATCTCACTTTCCACTGCAGTGAAACCTCAAGGGTTTGCTTTGACTGAACACTTTTCTTCTATCTTCTGTGGCACAGTTTAGTACTGTACAGTAGAACCCGCTTCGTTCATAAACGTTAATGTTTGCTGACAACTGATTATAGAAAGGGTTCTCTCCCCATCAACCACATGTTTATTTTTTGCTTGTCAAGTTAAACGGTCGGGATACATCCTCAAGGTAAGGTTTCCTGATTTGGGAGTATTGGCGTTCTTTTCTGCCCCCACAATGATAGCCATGGGAGTGGATGTGGTGTACATGATACCTGTTGGTTTAGCCAAATGGAACACATGACCACTTTATTATCCAGCCGACATCTGTCCTGTGGGGTTACGTCGGCATTTATGTAGATGGCCTAACGCTCACTCACTTCTGTTTGAGAGCTTAAACACCACAGGGTATTGTCATAAGAGTAGCCCTCCTCTAGACCTAACTACTGAACCGCTACTAAACGTAGCCAAACAAAATAGCCAGAGTAAGCCAATGAACTGATGAGGCTTGATACTCTGCGCCACACTTTCTTTTCCTACAGAGCGTTCAGCTGCCCAAACCTCAAACTAAATAGCCATTTACAATTGTCACTTTTTTTTATTCAGTAACTTGCACAGTAGCACATAAGGAGCAGGTACATTATAAACATACCTGGGGATACAGGTTGCTCAATCATATCCCGCATAATATCATATCCTGTTCCACAAATACTACTAAATATTATTTAGTTATTACTGTTATTTACTTATTTCCTCTAATGTGTTGTCTTTGCTCAGTGAAAAGGCAAATACTTTCTACCCGTCAACACCGTGGAATGTTTGCATCATATCGTTGTATGTGAATTATGATTTCGACCAGATCGATTGAAACTGGCATTGGCACTGAACTCTATGTGCTATGTATGTGTTCATCCCCAGCAGTGTCACTTTCACCTCTCTGGCAGCGCACACCTCTGCAAGAGCATGTCCTCCTTGGCCGACACTTTATTAATTAGGGCTCTCAATCAAATGAAGCTAGTCACTAGTATACGTGGGGTTCGTTTTGTTGTTGGGTGGCTGTGTACACTGTAGTCTCCTGTAGTCGTCCCTTTGTAGTCGTCCCTTTGGACGGCGTATATACCACTATACCTCACCCTAATGAACCTGTTTTACATTATAAAGTTAGAGGGGAGGCAATGAGCAAGAGGTTAACATCGCTGCTGTGTGTGTATTGCAGCATTGCGGGCAGCGTGGCGGAGAGCTTCGACACAGAGAGCGGGTACGAGGACCCCGAAAGTGACGTGGCTAACTCCGTGGTGAGGTTCATCACTCGGTTCATCGACAAGGTGTGCACGGAGAGCGGCGTCACCCAGGACCACATCAAGAGCCTGCACAGCATGATCCCAGGTACTGTACAGCTCACGCCGCGTTCAAAGGCAGTGTCAGTCACTCTCGAGAACGCTCGCTAAATTCAAGCTCAAATCAAAACAATATTCCTCCGCGGCGTCGCCACACACTTCGAAAACGCGGTGTGAAGCATAGCGTAGCCACTTTTTTATGTTCCTATGTACGGAGCCAGGGCTGTGTAGAAGTATCTGATTATTATTTCAACACGCTAAGAGAACGGTAAGCTAGCAAAATGCTAGGAGATATTTGGTGAATTTGACTAAAAGTATTAGCTTACAATTAGATTGCAAAAGCTGACTATACCTTTAGCAAGCTAAGATGACTGACACCTGACTAACAGGCCTTTCCACCAGCATGTAAAGGCATGTGTGTGCGTGCGTGCGTGTGCGCCATGCTGATTCGGCTGTGCGGTGACGTCTATCCCACAGGCCTTGTGGCCATGCAGATGGAAGTTCTGGATGCCGTCCACAGGGAGAGTCGCAGGTTGCCTCCCATTCAGAAGGTGAGTGCGGCCCCTACAGACGGCTGCCGTGCACACAGCCACGCTTTTCCTTTTGAACAATAAAAAAAAATGAATGACATGACTTATCAGTGGCCTGAATGTGTGTGCCGTAACAGCAGGTTTAAAGCACCATGTCCGGCTGTGCCATTGTCATAATGAAGGTATTTATCTCAGGTGTGGCGCAGTTTAACAGAGTTGTGTTTGCATGCTCGGTTGTGTCTGGTGTGCTGGCTGGTTGATGGTGTGCCTTCCCCTCCTTTAAGTGATTCTGTGTCCATGGTAATCACCGTGATCACGGTTGCTCTTTTGGATGACAGTTGGTCGTGTAGGCCCTGCCTGTATTCCATGCCTTCCAGCTGTTGATAAACCATTTCATGCACACCCATGTATGCGCAGACAGCTGCTCCCTCGGGGCCTCCTGAGCACACAGCATGTTTTACTTGACGTTCAACTTCTCAGATGCTGTATGCAGTACCAGTGACCAGCCAGACTACTCTGCTCATAGTAATAATTCAGTAGTGAAGTAATCTGCTACTGTATGCCATGAATTGTTAGGTCCAAAACATCTGTCTAAAATATTTATGACCACTATAACCAGAGATATCAACATTAGTTGTGTACCAGCTGTAGTACGGGCTGGGTTTTCTCTTGTTGGGACTTATTCAGTCACTTCTGGTAAGGCATCCTCTTTTCCAGGATGGTTCTGTCCTCATTGGAATGTTTGATGTTGTGTAAGATATTTACGCGCCGCTTCTCTTGAGTTTTGACAGCAGCACATTAGCATATTCTTGGTTTATTGGATTTTTTGTACCCATGTACATTTAGTCAGAAATGCTGTTCTAGTAACCTAGGGTTACTGTGTACATTAGCGTCAATAGACATCAGTTAACAAATGTCTTGTCTGCTCTTGTCAGTGCATTGAAGTCAAGCGCGCTTGCTTATTCAAAACTATTGGAATGGAATGGAGGATATAATAGTTTATTTATACTGGAATTGTGTATGTTATTTTAACGTTGACAAATGTATTTCAAGTAGATCACTATATCAAACTTTTTTATATGCATGCATGTATCTTATTGTTGTAGTTATATGCTTTAGATGTTTGAGTGAGAAGCTTAGGCTTACATCGCAACATCTGCCTTACGTAAAAAGAATTTGACCGTAGGTCAAGAATTCAGGAATTTACAGATGTTATCATGCTAGACGTCAGTCCATATGTTTAAACACTAGAAACCAACGCTTATTGAATTTATAATAGCTTGGCAAGAAGTCCTTGAGTTTGTTTGTTGCTCTGTCCAATTGGTGTTTTCTTTCTTGGCATCTTGTCATTTAAATAATTGCCGGGGGGGGGGGTTGTTAAGAGTGCTGTATAGTGCTTCATAATGCGTGCAACACACTGATTAAGTTTTTTGTGATGTGTGTTCTCTAATGACATAATGATGTGCATGCGATGCTGTTACTGCATCATGATCAAACATTCTCCTGCCGTCACCTGACACGCCGCCTCGGATGTCGTGGACATCACGGGGACCTTTCTGGATTGTGCTCCCTCATATCACCCCCTGCCCCCCCCATCCATCAGCAGAAATAACCAGATAGGTCCGTCGTTGCTGTTACCGGTGTGTGTGACCTCTCACCTTCTCCCCCAGCCTAAAATCCTGCGTCCCGCGCTGCTGCCGGGAGAGGAGCTTGTGGCGGAGGGTCTGCGGGTCATCCTAGACGCTGACGGGAGAGAGGAGGCCACCGGGGGCATACTGGGGGGGCCGCACATCCTACCAGCAGAGGGAGCCTTATTTCTCACCACATACCGCATCATCTTCAAAGGCAGCCCTCACGACCCATTAGGTCAGTGGTTAATGTATTTTGTACCTCGTAACATCAACGTAATATTGCGACACTCGGGTGTATCGATATTTTCTTAGACCCCTAGTGATTTGACTCAGTCACCTGCATGGCATAACTCCGTCTCTCTTTCTCTTCAGTTGGGGAGCAGTCTGTGATCAGGGCCTTCCCGGTGTCTGCTCTGACCAAGGAGAAGAAGATTAGCATCCAGAATCAGCTGCAACAGAACATGCAGGAAGGCCTACAGCTCCGCTCTGCATGCTTTCAGGTAGAGGAACGCCATATGCTCACATTTCTTGCATCCACAAAAGTGCGGATGCTGTTGTTGTTGTAGGGAAAGGTGTAGAGAGGAATGCAAGGCACATGTGGGAGGGGTGCCCGTTTTATACGATAGCAATGTTGCAGCCTCTAACCACCGATCACATCCACTCATGGCATTTGGAAATATTCACTTTGGAATCCAGACAATGGCAGTGAAGTTTTTGTGGAAACATTTTATGGCTAATTCCAGACCTCTTAGTAACTGGTCCAATAAAAGAGCCCAAGCTGTTTGGGGGGTGTGTGTCACTTGGCCTGGTGGTGATTTTATGTTTGTACGTTTTTGTTTTCGTGTGTGTGCGTGTGTGTGTATCACCGTCTACACGGGATTGTGTGTATATCCAGAGACAATGGCACGCGTGTGTGTGTTGTGGCAACTGTATCTGGGCTCCATTATTTAGTACTACATTAAGATGTGCAGGCTGCAGGAGATTCACAGCAGAGAAGGGTGACCAGATACACTCTCACGCAATGGGGGGGTTGCGGGGGGGGGGGGGGGTGAACAGAGACAGCGGAGTGTGCTCCAGATGGATGGAGATATGGATGCTATCACAGAAGTGATACAGTGATAGCATCCAATATATCCATTTGTACAGTTTCTTCTTTTTAATGGAATCGTGCAACTGATGCCTCTTACAGCTGATAAAGGTGGCCTTTGATGAGGAGGTGAGCTCGGAGACGGTGGAAATCTTCAGGAAGCACCTTCAGAGGATTCGCTACCCACAATCCATCTTCAGCGCCTTCGCGTTTGCCGCGGGACAGACAGCCCCGCAGCTCATCCTCCCCAAGCAGAAGGAGAGGAACACTGGCTTCAGGTTTGTGGTGTATCTGGAGGCAGCCTAGGGTAACGAGCGCTGGAATGAGTCTAACAGACCGCCTTCGTTCCAGTGAAGCTGCCGTTAGGGTTCCTGGCGGACTAT
This sequence comes from Speoplatyrhinus poulsoni, assembly GCA_025447795.1. Classification (NCBI taxonomy): domain Eukaryota; kingdom Metazoa; phylum Chordata; class Actinopteri; order Percopsiformes; family Amblyopsidae; genus Speoplatyrhinus; species Speoplatyrhinus poulsoni. The sequence continues at coordinate 6,673 of JAOEGT010099283.1, read as the reverse complement.
GCCTATTCCAGATGTAAAGCGCCTAGCCAGTTGAATTGTTCCTCCGATAAACATGCCTCAGCAGCAGTGCTCCCATACAGTATGAGGCAGGACTTGAAGGTGATGAATCGTGTTGCCGTCTCTCTGCCCTCCTCTCCCCCGCGCAGAACGCTGTCCAAGAGCATCGTCAAGGGAGCCAAGAAGGCGGGAAAGATCACGATGGGCCGCAGCGGCCAGACCGCGCTGAAGAAGAACGAGCGAGGCAGCAGAATGACGTGGCACGAGGACGACGACGTTTCAAGTGAGAGAAGCACCGCTGTTTGCTCGCAGGCTTGTTATAGTCGGGCACCTCACAAATTAAGGGGGGCCCGGGACATGCGTCGGACGATTATGTAGGGCTTATTACAGCATATGTAATTATACACGATGATTTTGAAATCACATTACTCACCTGCTTTGAACTGCCTTGTTTAGGGGTCGTGATTCAATAAGTGTGCAAACCACAGATAATATAATTGGTTATTAACCTAAGAGAAAGTGGAGTGGCCGTCCAGCATGCAATTCTCTCATTTCAGTTGGTAATACCAGTGTATCTGTCCCTCTTCTCGTGTATCAGTATCAGACGATGGAGAGCCTCCTCCCAGCAGCACTTTGCGAGCGTCAGAGAAGTCCACAATGGAGCAGCTGGTCGAACGGGCCTGTTTCCGTGACTACCAGCGCCTGGGTCTCGGCACCATCACGGCGAGCTCATCCCGCTCCAAGACAGGCGAGCAGTTCCGAATCACGGCGGTCAACAGACTGTATTCCCTCTGCCGCAGGTACAGTAGCTGCACCACCGTTGCGACTTGCCCCGCGAAGCTCCCAGCACACGTTGTCCAGGAACATGTTGATGGCGAAACTCTTTATTAGCGGCTTCAACACTGTTTAATTTGCTATGTGACCTAAAGTCACATCTAGACTGCGGTGCATGCAATAATAAACTGATGTAAACAAACACTAAATGCATTTGAACAAAAACAGCTGAGTCATTATTTTGGCTCCTCCTATTTACCAAAGGCTGTAATTATGTAATTATTATGTGTGCGTGTTATAGATTTGTTGTAGATACATGTTTGATCATAGCCGTTTGAAACAGAAGATGTTTAATTTCCTCCCAGTTACCCAGGTCTGCTAGTGGTTCCTCAGACCATCCAGGACGGCAGTCTACACAAAGTGTCTCGCTGTTACCGACATAACCGTCTGCCTGTTGTGTGTTGGAAACACCCCCGCACCAAAGCAGTGCTGCTGCGATCCGGAGGCTTCCACGGCAAGAGCGTAGTTGGGCTTTTCAAGTCGCAGAACCCATCGTCCACCAGTATGTCAAGACCAACACTAAGAAATTAAGTGGACATGCTAAATTGGGGGAATTATATTTTACATTCTGTACACACAATCAGTCTATAGCTGACACATACCAAATGTACCATATTGACCATATTTGTGAATGCAGAAATGTGATACTGTATGAGTGGATGGACTTTGACCTCATTTAGATGAATTATATTATTTAGTCTTTTCCCACATGGAATATGAGGATATAATTGACCTCCAAAAGTAAGGTGTATACAGAGACATCCGTGTTGTTATTAGACACTGTGGTTTAATGTGACCATTATCCTCTGTCTGCAGCTCCCACGTCATCTTCAGAGTCATCCAGTAGTCTGGAACAAGAGAAGTACCTGCAGGCTATCCTCGACTCCATCCCCGTCTGTTTCAAAACGAACGGCAACAACACCCTGTCAAACCGCTCCGTCATAGGTCTATCACCAGGTACGCACCAGAACTATATGGGGGATCTGGCATGGTTACACTATTTATAAGCCCTCCCTTTTATATATTATTGCCATAACCAGTGGAAACATGCTTAATAACTAAGTGTTTAGTCACTGTTTAATCACCATGAAATCTCTCAAATGAATTTGTAATGCCATAGTGTTTGCTCATTCGAACATGTGCTACATTGTTGTGTGTGGGGTTTGGGAAATTGTACATCAATAAATAATCCACACTTTTTTTAAGTAAGGACTAAAATACTCTGTTCAAAGCATAGTTTGATACTGGGTACTGAATGATACTGTTTGTATTAAACACTGTCTTCATTATCTGTTAAAAATGTTCCCCATAAAACCTGAACCCCTGCTACAAAATTTCTGATCGAAATTCTTAAAAACTTCCCTGTAATAAATTATAAATATCATGCTTGTGTTCAGTGTAGTTGTATCGGATTACAAGCTACTTCAAGCTACACACATTCAGTGTTTTGCTTTCACATTGCTGTCAAATGTACTGTAGCATTGACTTCTGTTAATATTCAGCTCTGTTTGTTGACACTGGAATATTTCCCTTGTTAATGGGGGCAAGAAAAATATTTTAATGATTTCCAGTTGTATGTGCATAAAAATAACTTCATAGTATCCTTTTTAAATAACTCTTTATAGAAATAAATTTTGTAATGTATGGTATTTAAATATAGCAGTATTTGTTTGCAAAATAATGTGTTTAGAAGGCCTGCACGAATGAAAAAAAGTGCAGACTCAAGCAATTTAACATGTTGTTCTGCTCCGCCAGCAGGCAGTGTATTTTTCATTTGGTCATTGGTTATTTTTTTATATGCTTATCTTGTGAGCCATTGTCTGTTGTGTGAGCGCCATTGTGAAAAATATGTTATTTGGTCATTCTAGGAAGGAACTGTTGTACAATATTAAATGATGTAGGAGAAACAGGACATAGCCTGGGTCAGTTTCCCTTCAATCCATCTCGTTTGACTTCACCCTATTCTGCCACAATATTGACCATTGGCTGTGACCAGGATGTGGCAATACATGTGTGCGCTGGCACAAGCACCATCAGCACTTTAGCAATCAGCCACTTTACCCATCATACAGTAGGCCCTTTGTATTTATATGTTTTACCTGTGGGAACTGTGTCAAAAGCCACCCAAATCATTAATGCCATTGTTCTTGGAGCTGTAAGCACAGCTAAGACTGTTGGGATCAGATAGTGGGCCTCTTAATAGGTAAAAAGGATTCCCTTAATTTCCATACCATCGGAACAAGTTCAGACTGAGTTTGACGGGATAGGATTTCCCAGTCTGAGCCAGAGGCCCTAAGTGAACACTGTAATCAAGGATGCTATAGTTGTACGTAATACACTTCTGTCCACTTGACTGATTTGTATTCATGGAGTAATCCCAACTTGACTGCATCATTAAAAGTCTTACTGTGTTTCCTTGGTTGGAACTTTTCATTCCCTTTTAAAAATACCCATAATTTCCTTGGTATTGTCTGTCATCTGTAGGCAGTGAAAGAAGAACGCCGAGGATACCAAAGATGGCACCTGTCCATTTAGATGCCCCCTTCTCAAACAGCTTTGCCAGAGGTGGTGAGTGTGGTTCTCTATTTATTGCACACACACTAAATTCTATATAATAGTTTCTTTTGAGTAAGGTTGAAAACACCTTGAAGCCTGCTGTTACCATAGTTGCCAGACTAAATTAGGCAGAGAGGTGTATTTGTAAACTGCTGTGAGTCATGATTAGAGCCAGACTGATGTATCAGGAGGTCAAACACAGTTGTCTCGTGTTGCCCTATATTTGGGCCAATATATTACACATACATAATGGGTGAGTAGGGTTAGTTAGGAAGGGCAGTGCCTGAAAGTGTAGTCTAGTCAACACTACTTTATTAGAGAAATGCGTTAAAAAAGTATTAAAGTAGTAAATCGAAAATGTTTCGGTGTCGGACATATAATTAGGATGCATGGAGGGAATGTATTTTCTCTTTTAAATGTCCAAAAGGTTATGTAATCTACAGTGGACATACTGTAATGTCATGTAACGCTTTTTCTTTTTTTTTTCTTTTTTCTTTTGTTATAGTGTTTTGTTATGGCCTGATTAAAGTATACGGTCTTTGCACTAAATTCCACTCCATGACAGCTAATGTCAGAACCAGATGATACACTCGCTCCCTTTTTTGCTTCGCCATTTCAACACAGGAAAGAAATTTTTCAAATACAATTTTCTAGACTTGTTGTTTCCTCAGAGAATAGAAATCATGCCTTTTTTTCTTCGTACCGTCTCCATTAACCAAGAGCAACAATCATGTGCATGCTGTAATTGACCATCCCTCTTGAACCTTTCCAATCGAAATGTTAACATCTGTCATTCTGTCGCTGCTCGTTTGGGAGAATAGGTGGGGTGTGTCAGTTTATTATGTCCATCTGATTTTGACGTGATTTTTGTGTTTTCATATCCCTCTCCATCCCCATCCCCCCCACCCCTCCTGTACAACACACCTTCAGTGCTTGGGTATAGAGATAAGCTATTCACTCACTCAAACCAAAACCCTGCCACTAAAGGGAGAGTGCCCAACCAAGGTATAGTGAACCTGTCTTTCCGACATTCTCCCTTGCCAATACTTTCTGCTTCCCTCTTTCAGCATGGCTTCACAGATCTAACGTTGCCTTTTCAGTAAAGCCACACATGCTGTCTGTAATGTAGTGCCCTAGCGGAGCGCAGTGCTAATCATGACTGACTTTGGGGACACCTCCCTGGGCCAATGTGGTGCTCTCCTCTGGTCAACGTGTTGGCTCAGGGAGGCCGTTCGTGGTCGGTCAGTGGGCCGGGGAGCAGGCCGAGGAGAGTGATGGCCGACCGCAGACGGCGCCTGCTCAGACATTTTGAGAAGTCTGAGTCAAGTATGAGTCAAACTGAATCAGGAACAAGATTAAAAGTGTATGGGATTAAGTCATAAACCACTAAATAGTGCATGACCCTTGTGCATACTACACATAGCTAGTCGTTTCTGTTTTCATAATTGGTTACAGAGCACTTTGAGTGGCTGTCGCATCTCTCTACTCCTTCACCTACAAAGCTCCCAGGCTCACACCCTTCTCTACCCTTCCCCATATAGAGTCCTCTAGAACACAATAGGCGAGTGTACATTTAACATGGTATTAAAGTATTTGTAGCATTGCATCAACAGAATGCTATAAGTAGTTTGCTAACAAATGCCGTAGCTGTGTATATCCCAGTAAACAAGACGACACAAATTAGAGCAAGTTGCTTGTTCATCGGTCTGGTTTACAGACGTGCTCGTGGAAGCACTTAGTATCTTCTGTTTGTCGTGCGTTTTTACCTCATCTGAACCTGTGTGCATTTTTATGATTGTTTTCCTTCGTGTGTGTGCAGGAATGTGGGCCAGCCTGCGCTCTAGTAGCAGGCTCAGCCAGCATCCTGCCACAACGGAGGTGGGTTCCAGGCTAGCGGGGAAGGATCTGGCGCCACCCGCAGGTAGCAGAAGTCTACAGACTCAGGTCCTTAACCAACAGGCTGCACTTTACATCTTTGGAGAGAAGTCCCATCTTAGGGTAAGAGTATGCTCCAATCAGAGAGCTGGCTCCCTGGGGGGAGGGGGTGGGGTCTGACTAATAATTATAGGTAACTAAGGTAACCCGTTAGGTAACCTGGCCTCATCTAGATGAGGAAAGAAAAGAAACTTTCCACAGAGTGTGTTGAGTGTGTGGATTGCTGTTTCCGTTCTCAGAATACAAATGGAAATATATATATAGAGAATATGGCAGGATCAGGTTGTTTCAGGTTGAAAGATAATATATAATATTGCTAATAGCAAACTATGACTACCTTTAATTCTTCCTACTCATTATGTCATACACATAATGTTACAGTGTTTTGGCTGTTGATGTGGGTTAACTTGTAATTAGGCTACAGTTTCCTGGCAAGACCTGCGCCCGCTTACAACTTCCTAGTGAGTTAAGAAAAATGTTGTCAAATCAAACATATTCTGAATGATATCCATGCTGTGTATCAAGGACAAAATCAAATGCCTTAATTGTGATGGTAAAACATTACCGTCACATGTCTCAGTTATGAATTTTCCACATTTCTGAGCACTGAGTCCAAAGAATTCTAATTATTAGCCACCTATCTTATATAATCTGGTCTAAAATCCATTTGGGTTTCACTTGGCGATTTCCCAATAGCAACAACAAGGTTTTCATACATTCCAAACAAAACAAACATTGCAAAGCTTAAATGAATAACCAACTTTACTAAAAACCAACCATCTAAAAGTAAATATTTGACTCAGGTCAGGTTTTTTTATTTATATACATGTAATAAATAAATATGTACGCACTAGAAGGAATAAAAGGCTTGCAATTCCTTAATCCTGTTTGAACTCAGGTTTCGGTTGTCTTGACATGTTCTTACTGGACAGGGTTTGAAGCTGGACTCCTCTCTGAGCTATGAGCTGGTTCCAGTGGACTTTGCAGATACACGGCAGGTGAAAGCTGCTTTTAAGAAGCTATTGAGAGCCTGTGCTCCCAGCGCTACATCCTCCGAGCCAGAAGACTCCTTTCTCAAAGCCTTGGAGGACTCTGAGTGGATCCAGCAGGTCAGACAAACACGCACGCACACACACATGTATACAAACACTCACACGGGCACACACAAACACACACAGGTGTTTTGAGTTATGTCAGCATGTAAACCTCTTCCAAGGTGGACCCTTGATGGAATTAGCCTGCAAACTGCCTGACAGATGAAGTGGGGTCTGTACATGCCCCGGCCTTCCTGAATCACCTGTACTGGGGCTTTTAAGTAATGCAATGTCATACCTATATATATATATATATA
>JAOEGT010099273.1:0-13320 GCA_025447795.1 Speoplatyrhinus poulsoni | reverse complement strand
TTATTTACAATTTTCTTTATATATTTATACTTTTATATATTTATTTTTTTATTTTTTATTTTTAAAGTGACAACTACACTTACAGTCTGTCAGCTCCTCTGATATGTTAGGAACCCTCTTCACCAGCAAGCTGAAACACACACAGCATATTAACGATGTAGCCTACAGTTCCTTTTTAATAACTGAATGGCAGAGTATGATATCTTCGTCGTGTATGTCAAATGCTGGCTGAAATGCGGACTCACCCTGCCACTTTGACCATCTTGGGGTGAAAGGTCATCGCATGTTGTAGAAGGGTCTTCATGGTTTTTCCGGTGTCAATAATGGCCTGGAGACAGAAAGGCGGAAAAAATACCAGAAATAAGCTTTGTTTTTTCCATTCCTACACTCAAGTACCATATGTATGTGCTTCCCCCTGAACCTGCTTGTTAATATGGATTTACTATAAACATCATCTCTATAAACAGATAATTAATGAGTTCTGAGAGTATAAACCCTGCGTTCCTAAATACATAGGTTATTTGCTGTATAACAATCTAGATAGTGTTGACTGAATGATAATATCATAACATGACACAGACAGCACATCAGAACTGTCAATAATGAAGAACGAAAAAAACACTTACTTCAACAATCAACACATTCTGTAAAAAAACAAAATAAAATTAATTTTCTACATTGTAGTAGGGAAAAATCTAAAAAATGAGTGTTGTTCCTTAGAAAACTACTACCATTATAGCCTGTAGCTATGGCAACTATTTAGGTGCTAACATTCCACATTTTAACAGAAAGACTTTTCATTCTGCACAATAAAGGCGCTTTTGTCTGCAGGCAGATTCAAAGGTTGCTGCATTACAGCTCTGGTTCGTGGTCTGGTTTAGTGAGTAAGGTGGAGAAAACATAGTTCCTTCACCGTACCACACCCTAACACTGCCTGCCTATTTCACATGAAAGCCAAATAACAGGCACGAGACAGTGTGTTTTTTGACCTTCACACACCGGCTCAATCATATTCATTCTGCACTTGTACACATACACACTTTTCCACGCAGGAAGGACAGGTCTCTGCTTCCTATGATGTGCAGATCTTCTGTGGATTGGTCGTTCTGAGCAGAGATAAACAAAAGGAAGATTTTTGATTGGCCGAAACTAGGGCTACTTGTAGTTCATATTCCAAACAAATAGCTTAGATGTGCATAGTTGCTCTAGTGCTTAGTGTTAAGAGCTGTACATAGTGTGGAAGAAATGTCACAGCCTACATATTTTAAACCAACCAGACAACCACACATTTGTTTGTTATTTAGAAGGATGCATGTCCAATACTAATGTTTCATTATTGTTGAGTATAATGTTATCAAGCCAATGTGTACTGTATTGCCTCTTTGTAGACTTATTTCCGACATCAGATCAGTCTGTTCCCCGGTATATACCAGGTAGCTCTTGAGGCGGATGAACTCCACCCTAGTCTCCAGGTATCTGTTGGAGCTGCGACCCAGAACCTTGATGAACTCCACCAGGTCAGAGCAGAACTTGTAGCCTCCCTTCAGGACACAAAGAACCACGAGGCCCTGGTCTCCCACGTCCTCCATGATGTGACACGCTAAGCGCTCAATCCTGAAGGACAGAGCACACCATGGTAATTCTGCCGCAATGTCATATGTCTAATGCCCTTATGCATGTTGCTTCTGCTGCAGTATATGTAAATTGGGTTAGTACTGCTTATACTTCTATGGAGCAGGTTAAAGGGTAGTGCATTTGTTAACATTGTTCATATGTGTTACCGGTCCATGATTACTCCGTGTGGAATGTAAACGCTCTCTATGTCTTCATGGTAGTGCTCTGGGTAGGTGAATAGGTCCAAACTGTACCCAGGCCAGTCATCTTTTATCTGGGGAACAGAATGAAAGAAGATAATTGGATAAGCAACACACTGTATGAATGTTACAGATGCATGGGATAATGGCTAATTGGCAGACCGGAATGTTTGAAAGATATACTGTAGCTGCAGTCTTTTTATTGTTGTGTTCCACCTTTAAACTTTCTAACATTATTTCAATGTTTTGCTGTACAGTACCGGTAGTATAGATAACATGTCGACAAACAGCAGATCAGTGTCTGAACTCTCTTCCTGTGTGTGTCAGTAAAACACTGCCTAACCAGTATAAAAATGATTCACATCAAATTAGAAAATTATTCATATGTATTAATATTCTAACATAGCAATATTCTAACATAGCAACACAACATCTAACATCCCTCCTCCTTCGTCTCCCTCCACCGTCACTCATCCCCAGATAGCTCTGCTCTCCGTCAGTGTGAAGGCGGTCCTTCTGGCTACAAAGAGAAACCTCCAAATCACTATTGATTGAGTGTTCATGAAAAATACATTTGCTGCATTGGGATTCTGTGTCATCCCTTGTGTTGCGTCCCTAGTGATCCCCCGATCTCCTCCTTCTATTCCTATGTCGTTCCTCTTCCCTCCTCAGGTCAGATGAGAGGTGTATTCTTCTTTCATAGCTCCTCCTCGTCTTCCCGCCGCGGCTCGGGCCTTCCCATTGATTCTCTCGCTACGCATCCCTGGCTCCATTAGCAGGAGAGTTTATACTGGAAGTATCAATACATGTTTCTTCGCCTCCCGTTATGCTGCTTTTTGTGTTTCTCGCTCATTTGAACTGTTTTACCTTGCCTTACCCCACACATACACACACACACCACACCTTGACACTCACTTTATTTTTCTGCTGTGCATCTCATCACATTTTGGTATCTGTGCTTTTGTTTGTTTTCCATCTTTTCCTTCACATTATATTGCCTGGAAACCTAACAGGTGAAATTGCTTTGCGGCTCTTGTGGGGGGCCGAGAAAGCTGCATGAGTAACTTTGTCAAAAACTTTATTTGACAAACCCACACACACACACACACACACACACACACACACACACACACACACACACACACACGCCTCACAATGATAAACCACCCAAAGCCACTCTCTGAAATGTATCTGTGTTATTGTGTTACAAAATTAGCCTGTCTGCAAATGGTGCCATTGCAGGAAGAAAGGAAGAGCATGTCCCAGTGGCTGTTTACAATCTATTCTGCCTGTCTTTTCCATTGGATAAGACTGTTCTTGGACTGGTTGTTTTGTATATTCCCTGCTAGCCAAATTGCCGTGGCCGCCGGTGGGCCACAGCCTGTTAATATCCTTATGACACTTCCATTTAGCTCTGTTTGCCCTCTTCTTGAGCATACCAGTAGTATGGAATATAATATCCAGAACACATGCAAATACAGGAAGGTGCTTGCAGATATCTGCAAGCAGACAAGCCTCCATCCCCCGGCATTTGCTCATTTATTTTGAGATAAGACGCACACACTGGCTCCATTCACTATGGATCTCTTCCCTCATTGTGCAAACAGGAAGTTATGGTCTGCCCTGATTGGTTAAGACCATCCAGGCTTAATTTGAACAGACACAGAGGACACTGGGCACTGGTGGGAGGCGGTTGGAACCGTCTTTGGTATAGGCGCTCATTAACATGGGAATGAAAGCCATGGCTATTAAGCAGTGTAATACTCAAGCTCAGTTGTTCTCATGAAGGAAAACACATCCGCATCTTCCTTGCGTAACAATGTCATGTGGTATAATATAACCACACTATTCAAAGAGGAAGAGCAGGAAGACCATTCTAAATAAATGCACTAGGAGACGCAGTTTTCACTTTTGAAATTGTATTTGTACGTTTCTTTCTAAACAAATTACAGATTTGACAAGAATCACAGTATGCTGCAACGATACCTATGATTATGCCACCTGAATACACTGTAGCCTTGGTCCTTGGACCCTATTTAAGTCCAATACATTTATCTACATCAGTGTCCTTGGGTCTTCAGCAGTCCCAATCCATATCACCGCTACACACCCATTTACTGCATGGAGATAACTCATCAACGCAATAGTGTGTGCGTGTGCGTGCGTGTGTGGGTGTGTGTGTGTGTGCGCGTGTGTGTGCATGCGTATGTGTGTGTACTTTATTAGTTCCAGCACATTACAACCACTCCAGTGTATTCAAAAGCCCTTATCACTGGCTGGGAGTCAGTACAAGCTGTAAGGCTAGGATCAATACACAGAGGGAGAGACAATGAAAAGAGGCAGATGGACAGTCACATGAGCCTAACCTAGGGAGACCTAAGGAGGCAGATAGCTGGTGAAGCGGTGGGAATGTCAAAGAGATATCGAAGGCCATGTGTAGTATTTTATTTAAATCTGAAACTAACAAAGTTAACAACATAAACATCATGTAGCTTACAGTAACTCAATCAATACAATATACTGTATAATAAACAGATAAGGCTCAAGTCATGGTATATCGGTGACCAACAGAATTTCCTGTGCCCTGAGCCTATAAGCACACGCATACACACACACACACATCCCTTGTTTGTGTTTTTGTTGTCATCTGTACCAATTTCCTCTATCTTCTCCCCTTTCTTTCTCCCTGACCTCCTATATTGTTTTGCTCTTTTAATCTCTAATTTACATTATCTGCTGAATCACTCCTATCCTGCTGTGGTGCTAATCTATAAGGCGTAATACAGCCTCTGCTGTCAGGCTTGCTCGGGCTTTGGTGTTCCTCGCCGTTCCACACTCCACTCTCGCTGCCCGGGTGTTGTTCCCTCTGCTTCTAATCGGCTTCTTTTTTATTGTTTTTTTTTTTTTTCGGGCTGGGATCAGCTCTCCCTGGCGTTCCCCTCTCCCAGTGCCACAGGATTATCCCTGACAAAGATGTTCACGGTCTAGCGCTGTGGACGTTTTGTGTCTGTGCATGTGTATGTATGTGCGTGTCAGCCTGTGTCTATACATTTTACAACGTGCATTAAGATGCAAAGATGGCAAACAGACCCCAATGGAGCATGTACAAACCGTATTCACAAAGTGAATTTTGGATCTGATTACACCAAGCTAAGATTTGGTCTAGCTGCTGCATGTCTTAATTGGGACTATTTATGTTTAGATGTTACAGAATACTTTGACCTGTGATTAAACAGATATACTTTAACAGATGAACATGCAAACACACAATCTTTTGCATGTATGGGGTGATTACAGAAGATCAGAGGTAAAACAACAACATCCTCCATTGGGGATAATTTGCGGTCTTTGCATCCTAATGGGCGAAGACCTCTGTTTAATTTTTACGCTATTAGGGTACAGTCACACAAGCGCAAAATTGACAGCAGCCAACATTCGTCTCCCGTTCACTTCAATTCTATGCAAGCTATGATGCGAATAAAACATTTGCTTCTTGCAAACTTGCATCTCCACTTTGTCCAGAGTTCAACACTGAACTTTGACTGCTGAATTCACAGCCTCAACCAACAGCAAGGACACATGTGCGGTTGACCCTACAGGTCTGCAATTGGATGTAGTTTTGTTAGCGAGGCAGGATGGAATGGGGAAGACTTTGGTTATTGCTGTCTAACCACAGAACTATGCTATCCATCTGGTTTTGTACTGTAGTTCTAATGAAGTACAAACTGTCTCTACATATTGCCCCGTCGCAAAACAACATCCGCTTTAGTAAAACCACTCATGTTATGTATGACAACAATCGCTCACACAGACTACAACCAGGAAATGTAGTTTTCACTTCCTGCAGTGCCCACATCACACACGACGACATATGCATTTCGCATTGGAAGGTGGCGGTCCATCACCTGCCTAGTTTTTCATTCAGTATGTGTGACCGCGGCTGAGTAGCTTACCAATCGTCACTGCTCCAACTGTTTGTATCGCTTCATAAAGGCTGGGTGAAGGGTTTTTAGTTCATATATATGCAAAAATTGAGCTGAGAGCAATAGTTGTACAGAACCAGGCTAGCTAAATCTAACCTGACATGCCAGAGGAATTGTTGTCACAAGTCCATCTGGGGAGCCGTACATTGAAACTGTTTGTGAATGGCAGGTACTTTCAAATAAATACTTGGCAGTTGATTGGATGAACCATCTGGTCGTTTTCGCTGTCAGCACCCATAGAACTACATCGGCATTATGGTCGGCACATGTATAGCTAAAAACACGATGCTGATTGGAAAACCACGCCCATATAGCTAGAAACACGACGCTGATTAGAAAGTTCAGTTGCTACTCCGACACATTCGAAAATTAATATATATATATATATTCATTTTGAATATATATTCATTTTGAATATATATATATATATATATATATATATATATATCAGTTTGGCGGTAGTTCAAGATCTATTTACAGTAAAGCAAATGGTGGAGTTAGTGAAAATGAACTGCGGCCAGCGGTGAAACTGTGCTAGTGATCAGCCACATGGCGCTACAACTCAGAGCAGTGCGAGAACAGAAGGCCTGGCAGCCATTTGGGGACTGGTATTTAGTCTCAGAGTCTCTCAACTTCTTTTGTTTATCTCGTTCTGCTCGTTTCTCATCCCTCCATCCCTTCTTTATTTAACTGGCTGTCTGGAAAGGTCCCGCTGTCAGCCTCCACCTGTCCCTGTCACTGTAAACAAAGCCGACTGGGAGACACACCACTTCCTCTGTTCTAGCTGGCTGTCTCTCTTTCATCTCAACTTTCTTTCATTTCTCTTTTGTTGTCTTGCCATCATCTCCAACATTGTCCCCACCTCTCTCACTCTTTTGTCTCTCGGGTTTCCTGCCATCGTGGTTTTCCTCCTCTCACTTTTCATATACTTTTTCTGAAATGTATATCCATGAGATGACCCTGTCTATTCCCCCTATTTATTACCTCTTTTTCTTTTAGTCAACTGTTTGTGAGACACTTCTCTCTCCACATTACATGAGCAAATCTTTTGTTTTTCAGTTTTACAACATCAGGACGTCACTGAACACGTTCCATTTCCAGTTTACATGTAAATGTGAATAGTTTTTGAAAACAAGTTGAGCTCCCAAAAGCCACTATGAATTGCATTGCCCTTCCAACTGTTCAGTAGAAGTTTTTATATGCACGCCCATTTAACATGTACGAGGCCTCGGCAGACTGCGAATGTCGGCATTATGCAAATGACTTCCTGCCCGCACAAACAAGCCGGGACCAATCAATGTCAATCCCCATTCCCTCGGCCAATCAATGTCATTCCCTCTTCCGCGAAACCGGGCCTAATCGAAAGACATTGTTCCTCAAGCCCTGCATGCTAAGTCAGGAGAAAGGCAGAATCTCTTAACATTCTCACAGCCTGATGCTGAATCCATACTGAAAAACTTCAAGACTCATCTCTGTGCAGTGTGGTGAAGGGAAGATCAAAGCTGACATAATATGAAAGATATGGCTGAGAGGGACATCTGGAGATACAAGGGCAGTGGATGAGAGAGAGAGATAGGGTGCAAGAACTTTTGTTTTGGAGTTTTTGGATGCCGTAATGAATAAATAAAAAACAAAATAGCCAAGTGAATTGCCTTGGGACACTGCAGACAGTAGGCCTACTCTTGAATGAATTGGTCCGAACACATTGCAACTATCAAACAAAACTGAACATTTAACTGAATGTAAAACTGCCTAATCGTCAATCTCGTGTAATATACTGTATTATCTGCATGCAGAGAATAAGTGTACTGTATTAGCTCCTAGCTAGGTTGTTGTGAGGATGATTTAGGCTGACTGTATTCAATTTGTTCTTGTAAATGACAGAATGACTTGGCAGGCTTGGCTAACACTAGCATCAGCATTACCATTAGCAATCCTCATCCACATTACAGAACACCAAAGGCTATCATTTAGCCAACAATACATGTGAAAAGCTGAGTATCTAGCTAGTCAATTCACTTTTCTCTGTACACTCCTTAACACTGTTTCCATCCTTTTATCTCATAAAGCAGAGAAGCGGCTGTCTGTGTGGTGCCATTAAAGTTAGTGAGGCTGGTTTTAATTGTCGGTGAATTGGACTTTTATGACTAATGAAGGCTCTAGTATGGGCTGCTTGTACTATTTAATCAGCCATCATGTATTCTGAACCACCTACACACTGCAAGGAAATGAGAGAATGAGAGATTTGGCAGGGGGGAAGCCAAGCTGAGCTTAGAAGCTGACAAATTTGGAAAGACAAAGAAATATAGGAAGACAGACAACTGTCTGTTGTCTGTTGATTGATATTGTAGATAGATAAACAAAGTAAATCCTACTGAAGATGCTATGCATTGGTATGTCACTAGTACGTACAGTATGAATACTTACCATTGCTTTATGTCAGAAAATACGTACCTTACAGTGAAATCATACAATGACAGACTTCGAAGACAGAAGAGCATACTTTCAGAAAGCAAGCCTTCCGGCTTGGATTTACTTCACACCATGTGGCCATCAGTAAAATGACTGTGTTGTCCGTTTCTCAATGTCACAATGCCATATGGACAGCCTAATGTAAGGCTTTCCCCCACACAGTTAAAATGTATCATTTTATAAGAAACCCTAAAGAGAAAGTGAGTCTCTAAATATCTTCATTCAGCAAAGGCAGAATGGCAAAAAACCCAGACAGTAAGATTGACTACTTACTGAATACAACAGTACAACAGACAAAGACATACAATAACACAACAACACTATAACAACTATTCAAATCTAGTTCACACAATTTGCAACAAGCTATTGGTTTACCATAAATACATTTTAAAATGGCGTCACAGTGAAATGAACTAACAGTACGGCATGATAAATGAGGGGATTTTGGTAAAAGCTGGAGGTGTGTTCATTCTGTTAGTTTTGGCCCGCGGAATCAGTCATTCAACCATTACATCCAAATCCCACAATAGCAACAGAAAAAATACAGAGCGAATGTGACAGTCGTTAACACAGCATCTAAAATGTCCCTAGTACCCTTGAGCCAGACACATCAAAGCCAGACACACAGAAACATAGTGGCATAGTTTCTATAGCTGGATTGGGGGGTTGCCAAGAAATAAATTGCAGAGTTTTCTCAGCGATTTTGCTTTACATCATGTTTGCATTTATGTGTCAAAATGCATACATCAATGACTTATTGCTAGTGTGTGCGTGTGTGTGTGTGTGTGTGTGTGTGCGTGCGTGTGCGGGGTAAGGATGTACTGTATCTTCACATTTCCATCACCCATCCAACTAGATTGAGTAGCTCTTCTGCCTGAGAGACGTTTACCCTGATGCATGCACATACAAGCACACAAACATACTGCACAGATACTGTATGCATACAACACACATACACACACACACACACACACACACACACACACGTCATGCATTGCAATTAGCCCGTGAATATGACAACAAAAACGTGCACTGTCTTTTTAAACATCTTCGGCTAGATCTCTCTGACATCACAGACACACACACGCACGTGCGGTCGTGCGTGCTCGCGATCACACACACTAGGCCCTGCAGCTCTATCATCTTAGCAGGCAACACTTCCATCATCCATGTTCTCGCTTTCTTCCTCTGCAGTCCACCCCAAAGCACCTTCCACGTGCTTACACCCCCCCATCTCTCTCTCTGTCATATTCCTCTTTTTGCACCTGGCCATTACTGTTCCCCCATGGCTGTGGTTTCCCCTCTACACCCCTCTGACAGCTTCACATTAATCATTCCTGTGTTTCCCAGGAAGACCCTTCCCTTTCCCACACCATCCTGCCGACGCCTCTATCAGCGTCTCTCTCTCTCTCTCTCTCTCTCTCTCTCTCTCTCTCTCTCTCTCTCTCTCTCTCTGTGTGTGCGCACTGGCGTCTCTTATACTTTCGTTTATGTTTGTGTTCCTTGCAATTCGGTGCCTACTTCTTCACCTGTCCTTTCGGTAGTTTTCTGCGCATCACATAGCATTAGCGCTCCTCTGAGAGGATACTGCAGCTTGAATATATAAATCATCTTACCTACAGTATAGTGGTTGCTTATGGATTTGTCTATTTTTATGGAGTATAAGCTTTCAAGCAGCATTACAAAAACTGTGATGGTTATGGTTGGTAATTGTGAGTGGACACCGAGTGCCACGTGCTTTGCATTCCTCTCTACTCCTCTCCCAGCAGCTCACACTGGCACATGACGTTCTCCACCTCTCTTTATGGCCGCCCACACGTCTGTGGACAGCTGTGTTTCATCGACATCAGCAGTGAGCTGGGGCAGAAAAATCACACCACTGCGTGTTCCTTCAATGAGCGGAAACGCCGAACCGGTGGATGCTCGACACAATTACAACACATCACTCACCGCACCACTTTGTATGGCATATTTACCACCCTCTTCGCTGTGTTTGTTTTACTTATGCTTTTTAAATGCTGTCAAATCCCTAATTAGTAGAGAGAGGCTGCTTAATGTGCCTCTCCTCTGCTCAGACTCTGAACTGTGGCACACACACACACACACGCACACGCACACACACACAGATACAGACACACGCGCACACACACACAGAGACACACACACATACACAGCCACAGATAGAAACAACAAGACATCCTCAGAAAGCCTGGAACCATTCAGACATGCACATGTACGCGCGCATACACACACAAGCGCGCGCATTCACACGCACGCACACTCACGGACAAACACGCACACACACATGCATGCAAGCAAAAACTCCATGCCATTCTATCCTTTCCTCTGGCGAAACAGGCACTTGAAAAGGATTTCATAGCATAACCAAACACTCAGACAACAATACATTTCCCCAGGAGGAAAACACAGACTCAGACCTCTCACAAAACGCTGGTCTCATACAGAAAAGATGGCTTGAGCTTGATACAGATACTTCATAGAGATCCCGTCAATACAACACATACAAACATGAAATTATAGTATGTCAAGTTCATATACGACGTATATATATATATATATATATATAATCTTTTTCTCTCCCTCCACTGGTATGTGTTTGTTAGATTGCTATCTGTTTGTCAGAGACAAGTCAACAGCCCTTCCCTTTACATTTCCCCTGGCTAGACCTGATGGCTAATTGGGACTGAGGCGTGCGTGTGTGCATGTTAATTGTTTGTGCGTACATGCATTGGAGTAGTTGTGGGTATCAATATCATAGGGTTTATTGAAGAATTCTAACGTGTGGGTGTGTGTGTGTGTGTGTGCACATGTGTGACGTTAGGTGTTTGGTAGGGGGAATGACTAACAGTACAATAAACTGTGTTTGATAATAATGCCCCACCCCCCACTCTATCTCCATTCCTCCCCTCTCCAGACCCTGTCGTCACAACTATCGTCACCGGCGAGCGTCCCACGATGCATTGCAGCTAACTCCCCTGCCTGGTGGAACTGCAGTGACATCTACTGCGAGAGGAGAGGACAGGGAAGGGAAGGGAGGAGAGGAGAGGAGAGGAGAGGAGAGGAGAGGAGAGGAGAGGAGAGGAAATGAGAGGAGAGGAGAGGAGAAACATAAATGACAAGAAAAGCTAAAAGACAAACGTAAGTTGTAAAAAAAAAAAAGTGTCAAACGGAATTCAGGTCATTGCGCTTTCATTAAACCTTTCATACTCTCCTCTAATATTCACAAATGAACCCATTTTAAACAAATGAGTGTCTTACCCATTGCAGTTTAACATTCTTTGCCTCTCCCAGCCCAGCATTGTGTGTGGATAATTGCTTCTCTTTCGTAACAGTTCTAAAATGATTCTTATTCTAGCCCACAGGCTTTGATACAGGCTGCCTGTGTGTTTGTAATTATTGTCTTAGCCACTCACTGTCAGGCCCCATTACGTGAGGTCAGTCCTAAATGACTATCCTAAGCTGATGACAATAATTGGACGAAAGACACACTTTCATCAGTTGGTCGTACACATGCACACACGTACTGCATGCACTCGCACAAGCATGCAATGGTCACATCCATGTACACCCACTCTCACACACACTTACATACTGTAAGTAAATTTAGCATTTGACATGCAGGCAACTACACAATGAATAATTCAAAAGGCTACTATGCATAAACAATCCATTCAGTCATACATGAATATGAATTACAGATGATTTATGTGTAGGACACAGCGCGTTATGATAATAACATGCTCCGTGCATATTCATGGGTGTAATTTGGGGTAATTCTCGAGAAATTGCAAACGTATTTAATGAGAAATATGCTTAAAAATGGATGGATCAAGTTTTATTTTTTATATAAGGAGAACAGGTTTTGTACTTGAATCTAATCACTATAATCATTTCAAGCAAAGTTATATTATCCAGATGTTTTGGACCCAGCAGCTGGCCTAACATGTTTAAATGTGTGAACATCTGCAAGTCATCTTTAAAGTTAGCTAAAGTGCTCTGGTTCCATATTGATTTCTGCTTTAGAGCCTTTCGATTTATTTTCAAAGAATTGTCATTCAGTAGACACTGTGTGGATTACTAGCACATGCTATCTGATTTATATCAAATTACTTATTTCCATCCTAAGGGGCTTGTTCATTGTATAGAGTGCCCTTGGAGGTTGCAGCCCCCTCTATGAAAAGTCAATGACACGGGGACAGATGTCAAATAAAACCACATTACTTCTGACTTGATTGACAGTCTTATGGGGCTCCGTGCCCAAAGATGGACAGCGAGGCGAAAAAGCACGGTTGACCTAGAATAGACGGAATTATGGAGAATGAGAGCATGTCGAGGAGAGGCAGTGAGGTGTGTGTGTGTGTGTGTGTGTGTGTGCGTGTGCGACCGTGTGTGTGTGTGTGTGTGTGTGTGTGTATACATGAATGCTACTGTAGCCTGGTGTAACAAGACCCAAAATTCACTTTGTGAATAGGGGTTTGATAAGCTCCATTGGGAAATGTTAACAGACATTGCATCCTGGGCGTAGACCTCTGTTAAATTTTGAAACTATTGGAGAGTTTTAAATCAATTAGTATTGTTTTAACTGCTTGTATTGCTTCATCTAGCTCTACCACCATTTCAAAACAATGATTGACTTCAATGTCATAGTACATACCTAACCGCATTGGTCACTGATTTATATATTGGTTTGCAGAGTAACTTTAAGTAATAGATAAACTGAGCCACAAGGGTGTTTTCACTCACATCCACCTCCAACTCATTTGCACAAGTTCATGCATGGGCATTATAGCTGTACAGTAATTTACCCTATTTACCAATGTATTTACATGTTGTTATTGACATAGTCTGTCTGTGTACAATACGTTTTGTCATCTTGTCTTATTTTACTGTACAACTACAATATTTGATTATACTGTACTTATTTAACGTTGCGTGAAAAATGGACCTCTCCGAGAACCATCACCTTATCGTGGTGGAGAGGTTTGTGTGTCCCTATGATCCTGAGAGCTGTGTTGTCTGGAGCCTTGAGC
>JAOEGT010099262.1:0-13321 GCA_025447795.1 Speoplatyrhinus poulsoni | reverse complement strand
AATACACACATTCAGCGACATTGACTATAAAAATAATTGGAAATGACTGGAATCATGCAATAATTTAATTTTGATCATGGATCAGTGGACAAATATTTATGTATTTATTTTTAATCTTTTTTTTTTTACATTTTGACACAGGGGAGGAGCTGCCTCCCCTGCCGCCACTGACCGCACGTCACTGTTAAGATGCAATTCACTTTAAATTAATGTGGGAAGTCTCAAAAAAGGTAGCCTTAGAGCATACCCTACTTACACCAAGATAATATAAATTAATTTAAAAACATCCTGATTAATAATTCATTATATGGGAAAAAAATATTGGTCATATTTTAATATTGCTTATATTGTATTAACTTTTACATGTATAGCATTTCTGCTAGCAGCTGCTATATCTCAAGCACAGGTCTAAGAACGTTTACATTTAAATGGTTATGTTTTGCATGTAAGCGTACCACATTTAGTATTGCACAATATTGTATTTAGCATTTTTAGAAAGTACGCATAAATGGGCCTTGGAAGTACATTAAGTGATCCTTGAATAGTCCACACATAACAATTCCTGCTGTAAACAACATTGAAGATGAGAGCTGTATATTTATGTGATTAGTGGTTTTACAAGATGCATGTTTTTTGTTCACACTCTTATGCAATGAAGTCCGCATAATTCTTTTGTTAAGATTTGTCCATCAAATGTCCCTTTGCTATGCTAATTTCCAGGGCACACTAACTGAGGTGACTGTGTTACGTGATTGGCATGTGAATAAGCATGTGTTTGCATAATTAAGGCTCAGAGGAATGCTGGCGTGGGATTGGTAAAGCAGGAATAAGGGCCCTCTGTTTGTTGGTCCACTGGTGACAAACAGAGACCTCACACTAGCAGACTGGCCAGTGTTTGGTTTATTGTATTGTCTAATGAGTCCCAATCTCTTGTTCACTCTGTAACAGCAATTTATTGATTGGGTTAAAGGGCCAAGCTCAGGAACTCTGTGTGAACTACAATACGTTTGTCAGGCTATAACTACCTTCCATGACTCTGCTCCCTGTTCAAAGCGTTTCTCAAGCAACAGTTAGCAATAATTAATTGCCTGCAGTTAAAAGCTGTGAGCAGGTTATAGAACATTAAGCTAATGGTTGATTGCTGTTATGTAACTTAATGGTTTTGTTAAAACATTCAAATAGAACACTATATATTTAGTATGATTTGCCAATTGGGTAATTTAATACACATCCATAGTGACTTACAGTGAATACAGTTAGTATTGAAGTGGCTCTATGTGACATTTTCTACAGCTAGATGTCACGCTATACGTAGGCCAACACCAGGGCTTGCACCCACAACCTTCATGTTGCGAGTCCAACACCCAGACTGCTTGACTAACTTGCCTATACTTACAGTATAACAAGAATACGCAGTTGGTATATATACAAACTGCGTATTCTTGTTATATTTTATTAAATAATTATTAATTATCATTATGTATTGTAATATTATTATTATTATTATTATTATTATTATTATTATTATTATTAATAATAATAATAATATTATTATTATTAGACTAGGCCTATTTTTTTAACTGTAACTTTAACAGTTATTATGGTTTATGTTGTTACATTAATAGGTCTATTAATATTTGTAAACCTATTATTGTTATGGTTGTTGCTATACTGTAGGCTATGAGCAGATTGTATGAATAACCTAGATAAGACATTTAAACACCTAAATGTTTAAATGTTATTGCCTATGTAATTTAGGCAATAAGAGATTGTGAGTTTTTTGCAAGTTTCCCGCTGTGAAAGTCAGACCGAACACATCTGTAAACAGTGTATTTCAAACTAAGGTGGTTCAACCAGAGCCATGGAAATAACAGAGTTACGACAATGAAAGTTCGAAATTTTCAACAGTCATATGGTTCATGACAAAATACTTCTAGAAAGTGCTTGGTGGACAATTTGAATATATACAGATATATAACTTTATATTTTGGTAATTACTAATAAATAAATGCACTATTTTACATTTAAAATAGAATTTATAGTGTTCTTTTAGTATTTAGGATAACTTCCGGGAACTATTTTGAGGCTCCGTTGCTGTGAAAAAACGTTCCATTGGAGTGAACAGAGATGACGCAAATCTTTCTTTACCTATGTTGGTTTCAACCAACATAGTTCAAACCATTGTCATACTACCAAAGTATGACACTTTTGGGAAACAACAGTACTTCAGAAGTTAGCTTAGTTAGTTAGTTCAACAATGCAATGTACCATGTATGTTCAATGCTAGCATTCGTTACAGGAAACACCCCCCAGACCCGTTAAAACACTAAAATACAATATAGTCTCTGAACTTATTATCATGCTATCAGGCCTGTTGCATTTTACTACTGGTTATTTGTATCAGCAATCCATTGCTCTTCCTGCTATACCTGGATGATGAATGTTTACAAATTGAATCTCGACCAAACGTTTTGACCTGAATATGCCAACCTGACATTTTTAACCTGAAAATGTTGACCCAAATATCTCGACCCAAATAAATATTCAAGCCAAATTATTCAACCAAAATGTATTGACCTGAATCTGTCTAGCCTACCTGAAATATCTGACCTGAATATGTTGACCCGAATTTCTGAATTACCTGAATCGTTCATCCAAATTTTGAGATACAATAAATGAATGGAGTGAATATTACAAACAATGCAAGCATCTTAAATGCAGTGTTTTTTATTTCAAACTGCCAAATTACAATGCAGATAGAATTCAAGCATTATTATTATTATCGCAATGTTTTTTATTCAAGTCATGTAATTCAACACATCAGGACATTTGGCACTTTTTTACTTTCGTAGTATGTTACCTGGCAATTCGAGCAGATCCATAGCCATACGATGAGGTGACAGACTACACTTAAATGTCTATCAGAATAGCCTAATTTGATGGCTCCGGAACATATTGATATTTCACGACTCGATTTATAGTTAATATGTAAAATGATACAATATGTTTCAGTCAGGACCACTATAGTCATAGTCAAAAACAATAGTTAATTCCTCTAACCAGGACCTAGCTGTCCTTCCATGTGCAGGACATGGAAAGCCTATAGGCAGGGAAAGCAGCTGAAAGACCGCTATAGGGTACAGAACAGAGCCGCATCAATGACAATAGACATGATTAAGTCAGACACAGCATGAAATGAGGTGTTGGGGTGGTGGTGCATGCAAAGTGCTTGCAGAGGAAGTGGCGAGAATGATCAGGCTAAGGCTACATAGAACGAATGTAGTCAACTATGCTTAGCAGGTGATCAGTTGAACTGTCAGATGATTGGCATCAGCTGATGATCGATGACTGTGGCCTGCCTGAACTATCGCTATGCTCGACTTGTGGGTATTTATATGTAAATAAAATATAAATTCCCTGCTGTTCCATTCCACACATTTTCTAATATAATAGTAGACAGTCAGGATAGCAGTAGTAAACAGAAATGTATCTCAAATGTGAGAATATTCATGTGGTGTCGATATCAATCTATTTTACATAGCATATGTTCTGCATTACTATAATTTGTTTGACCAGGACTGTGCATTATTTTGACTTTCATGCAAGGATTGCTACATTGAAAGTAACTACTGTAAATGCATGTAAGGGTAATAGGCTATTCTTTAACAATACATTATTATCATCTATTTGACCAGTAATACTTACACAATACATTTTGTGTGACAAGTAATGATAAATGCTCAAAGGGCTAAGGAGAAAATTGTGTAAATTCTAGGAATATGTTATGAGCATGAAGGAAAGCAATTGTATCTTAGACTATCAGAATATTCTGCATACATGTCTGTCTGTTGTCTGTCTCAGCATCTTCATTTCCTTTGTATATTCCTACTTCTTCAATCTAATGCTGTATCAGCTGTACAATAAGCTGAGACTTGTGGTTTGTTTTAGATATGAAAAATTGTTATACATATTGTCTAAACAACAACAAACTATGTTTGTTTGTCAGTAGTGAAGTCAATAATAACACCTGCCACATTATCTTCAAATTGATTGAGCTTGAGAAAATACCCATAACTATGATGAACTTGGACCACCATACCAAGTTGGTAGCCTAATTGATTGTTTATTTAGGTAACTGTACAAATTTCTTTACCAAAACTAACAAATTAATTGATGTCAGCTATATAACAGATATAAATGTAGTGTATTATACCATACTATACCTTATAGCATAGTGGTGAGAGATGTTTGATATGAATTGTGCATGTGGGTTAATTTTAGAAGCATGAACGGAAAAGGGATGAGTGACCAACACCCTGCTGCAGTTCTGTGAACTGCAGGGGCAATTTTATAAGTTGACGGGTAACCACCATTTATATTCTCCTTTTTTTATTTGATTTATTGTTTTATTTGATTTGTTTATTGGGAAGGGCGATATGCACTACAAAGAGGGATTTCACACAAAACATTTAACAATTACAACACCATTACAGCAACAACAATGAAATCAACACTTTCATGCAAATATCCATGTACTGTAATTACTCCATACTAGGCTAGCCAATACACTAGTTTCCAACCACAATCCCATGGCTGTCCAATCACAGCACACTGTCATTGGAGTTTCAGCCAGAGTGGTTGGCAAGACAGCCTCTCATGTTACAAAACAGTGTGACAACGTTTCTTCTGAGTTAAAAGGTCAAGAGGACTGCAAGACATGCCAATTCACTTACATAAAGTGTGTTGTGATATACAATACCTTAAACTGAAATTAATCTTAAAGCACTATCATGATTGACAAACCTGATGTGGCTGGTATTTTACTATAACAATGATTTTTGGTGCAAACCTCAGTGTGACTTTGCTGATGTTTCCTCTTAATGTGCCAATGTGCTGATGTTCACTCTGAATGTACAAATAAAAAATTAATATACAGTAGAAAAAGAGTAACATTCAAAATATATATTCTTCACAACCTAATTTCTATACCAGCATAATGTTTATTTTTTTGCAATCCAACTGTGCACAAAACTAGAGAGGGGTGCCGTTCAGTATGCTTTCACCCAGTATTGAGTGTGAGAAAACTCTGCCCTCTGCTGGTAGTAGGAAATATACTATAAGGTTGAAACTCTACTGTTGTAACGCTACTGTAAATATATGTATTAAGATTCAGTGAAATTTCAAATTACAGCTCAAAAAACTGTAATTAAAAAATATATATACATAAAATGGTAAAAGTTAAAATAAGGCCCACTAGAAAATGCAAAAGTGAAAAACACAGGCTTATAATATGGATAAAAATAAACATATTTACAGGGAGTCCAGCACTTCACCAACTACAGGACCAACCTCGGAACTGCTGAAGGAGATGCCCCATTAGCAGAGGAGATGAACAACTGCTTTGCTCGTTTTGAGGTGGAGCCTACGGAGGCAGCCATGCCATATCCAGCGGTCCAATGTAGTCCCACCCTCACAGGTGGGGGAGTCTGAGGAGAGGCGTCCTGATGGCATCTCTGGACGTGTGCAGGCCAGCTGGCTGGGGTCTTTACTAGGATCTTCAACCAGTCTCTGTCCCAGACTACCGTCCCATACTGTCTGAAGTCCTCCACCATAGTACCTCTGCCCAAAAAAACGACCATTACCGGCCTAAATGACTACCGTCCAGTAGCACTCACCCCTGCTTTGAGAAACTGGTTAGGAAACACATCATGTCATTTATCCCTCCCTCCTTTGACAGCCACCAGTTTGCCTACAGGGCTGACAGGTCTACTGAGGACGCCATGGCCACAGCTCTCCATGTTACGCTGTCCCACCTGGAGCAGCAGGGGAGCTACGCTCGGCTGCTCTTCATAGACTTTAGCTCTGCTTTTAACACCATCCTCCCCAACAGACTTGTCCAAACTTTCACCACTTGTTTTTGGATTAAGGACTTTCTGACAGGTCGCACACACAAAAAGTTTTTATCTCACAGCCATCACTACATTAAATACTGCAAGACCCATGAATGTCACTTACAAGTCATAAGGGAATGTGTCGTACCATTGAATGAATGTCTGAGTGGGTTTTTATGTGTTTTTGTACTTATTTATTTATGATATTGATATATTGTATTATCCTCTTTGGCACTGAACATGGATTGCACTTAACTTTGTTGTACTGAGTACAATGACAATAAAGATATCCTATTCTATATAATGATGAATGTTAAGATAAGGAATACGAAACATTTCATAAAATATGTGCTTAATTTCCCTTATCCTTCATGCTGGTATGTCCAATATTCTCAACATTCACATAGAATACTCTTAACGTTATACAGTATACTGTTAGATACATAGCCTATGTCTATGTGACATGGAGTGACTCCACAAGCAATGCTACTGACAGTTTACAGAGGCTACAACTTGCATTGCATACTCTATATTAGTAACTATTGGAATGGATAGTCTTTAAAATTGTTCTTGGAGAATATATGGTGCAACTGTTTGGCATAGTTTGGGCCTACTGTGTGTCATTTCTTTACTAATGAAATCAGTCTGTTTTGACTGGGAACACAAACAATGTTATTTTGTGTCACTAATTAAAAATGTGAAATGTTTAAAACAAAATTCCTTATTAAACACTGACACAAATTAGTATTTGATAATTTGTAGTATGTTTCATCTAAGCATTTGTTATAGTTAAAATAACCCATAAATTATGCATTTCTACTCAAAAATGAACTGTATGGACTTAGGTCTGAAAAAGGCCTGAAAAAAAATCACTTTGTATAATCTCACTATCTCAGTGAAAATAAACACGCAGAGCAATTCAGGCACAGCTGTCAGTAAGGTATACATAGCAAATGAGTTCAAATCTTGTCATTTTCATAAAAACGTAAAGTTGATAAAAAAAAAATATCTAACACAACATTAGTATGTATTATTAGGGACTTATCAGTCAGCTGTAATGCGGCATCGTTTTTCATGGGGAACACCAAACTAATAAACATTAAGCGAACACAACAGCTGGGTTAACTTCTACAAACTACAAGCAAATTATTTTGGTTGTTTTGTTTGATCAGTTGACGTGTTGTAGCCTACAGTATTCAATTTGTATAAAGACTGTGATGCAGCAAATGTACCAGACGAGGGAAGCAGAGAAGCATAAACTCAATGCAATAATGTTTCCAATCATATAGCTGGATGAACAAATGTCAATGTCCACCATTGGCTCTCTATCCTACCCTGAATACACAATTGAGTCACCTTCATAATGGCTCCCCAATCTATTTAACATAATTTGTCATTTTTTTACAGCATTTAAAAATGCTGAATACTTGAGTATTTTACATTATTTCTGTATTGTTTGAGTGCAATTAATACGTAATAATTATGCAATACAATAGGTATGTGTTGCTATATGGCAATATTCTGTGACAATGGCAGATATCTACACATAGCCAATATATAATGTAGATTACATATAATGTATATGTATGTGTATACATATAATATAGATTACCCATAATAGCGATATTATATACTGTATATATATATTTTTTTTTAATCCCACATAAATAGGATTGCATATATATATTATTTTAAATCATGGAAACATTATTACTACCAAATAATAATATGAAGGGAACTCTTCCTCTTGATGAGAGTGAGGATGAGTGACTCTGAGGCAGGAGAAAGTTAACCTGACATGCCAGAGGAATTGTTGTCACAAATCCATCTGGGCAGGTGTACTGTACTTTGAAACTGTTTGTGAATGGCTGTATTTACCAAATACTTGGCAGTTGATTGGCTGAACCGTCTGGTAATTTTCGCTGTCGGCATCATGGTCGACACACCTAAACCACACCCTTATAGCTATAAACACGACGCTGATTGGAAAACCAGGCCCGTATAGTTATAAACACGACGCTGATTGGAAAACCAGGCCCGTATAGCTATAAACATGATGCTGATTGGAAAACCAGGCCCGTATAGCTATAAACATGATGCTGATTGGAAAGTTCATTTGCTACTCTGACACATTTTAAATGATTCCGAGGCTTTCCAGACTGATTCTCACAGTGAAATTAAACTCTCACTACAAAATCTTAAATTTAATTTCTCTGTGAGAATCATCTTAGGTTAAGAGAAAGTGACCCTGTGGTCAGAATGTGTTTTTATGCATCCTACTATAAAAAGCATGAAATCAAATGTAATCTGGGTGGCAGAACACATTACTGTCTGAATTGGCGCTCCCATCGATGTGCAGGGCACCTATGCCACATAGGTAATAACACACCCCCACACAATGACAGAAACTTACAGAAACATACATAGATTTTTGCTGCTATAATGTTTAGAATATCGAGCCTTTACATTTTAATTACATTACAAGGGAAATATAAATGTGTGGTTAGTCACATTTTATTGCACGTAAATGTAAGCCATTGTAAATCAATAACATTCAATATTATGTTATCATAGGAAATACTAAAATATATACATTAGTACATAATATAATATATAACAATATAATATGCAATATTGAATTTGTAATATTGTAAACTAATATAATGTCTAAAACACAAATATTATGTTGATGTGACATTCTGTTGTTGACAATGGACAGTAGACGAGATAATAGATGTACAAAAATGTTGTTACTGGAATATCATGAAACCTGACGCTATGCAAGTAACTATTTCGCTACTATTTAGCATTAGGCAAATTATTTAGCCTTGGGTCTGACTGTGGGCAATATATTGATCACATTCACAGGCACACATGATCATCAAATGCTTTTCTTCTTGAAACTTAAATTTACTAATATTCTTATGATGTGACAGCATAAATAATTATTCATTATTTTATATGAATTAAACTGTACATGCAAAGCTTAATGTAATTATATTTGCAGGATCCCACAAAACTAGATAGCATTGGAAAAGACACAAAAATGTGTAATAGGTCTATGTTGGCTATTATGGAATGTGTATCTTTGTTAATCATTCAGACAATCCTGTCCGTTGCAGTGAACTAAATTAACATGATCACATGGCTGTGTAACATATAGTGATATTAAAATCTGCCTCTTCTCACCAATCACTCCAGAAGAATCCCTCTATTCAATCAAGTGCCAGTCACCATCCTATACACTGCACCACACATACTCAAACCCACCATTCCATGAAGGGGATGGAAGAATACGCCCAGTCTATATGCCTACCTAGACAGCAATCCTTCAATAGGCCTTTGTGGATGGTGCCATCATTCCCATGACTAACCCCCGGCACCCCATTCAAAAGGGTCACATGGCACATCCCACTGCGTGTCCATCTCACAATCCACCTCTGTCATCTGCACCTCATTGACATGCAGTTATAGTTTTGAACATCGGGGGTTGGCTGTGTGCTACCATAGTCTCACAGGGAAAACAGGATTGAGAACGTGTGACGGGCTAGTGGCAGTGGTGTGACTTCCTGGATATGCTATTCGTACCGTTGTAGAGGAAGTTACTGTGCGAGTGTTTGTAGTTTTGGATCTGAAGAATGTGGTCCAGTCAATATTAAGTTATATTATATAAAAATCAAATGTGTAATGTAATTACATTTGTAAATGTATAGAAAATGGTGGTAAATATGGGGTCAAACCTCTATATGTCACATGGTCCTATAACACATAAGTGTCACTTCCCCTCAAAAATATAATTGAAAACATAAAGGTTGAACATGTGATACTTATATAAAATGCATATTGGTGGCTATGATGTGTTATGGATAGGCTTGTTTTTTTTTTCTTTGGGGTTAGTAAAGTGAGAAGGATCATTGCCTTCCTGCTTGACTGACAGCAACAGTCCACTACAACAGACGAATGCCATTACACCAGATCGGACAAGCAGCCTGACTAACCCTATGGTGTAACCATCTTCGTGACCATATCATCTCACTCCCTCTTTTAAGGTCGCATCACTTCCACTACATCCCTCCTCGTGTAGCGATGGTGTATTTTAAATGTTATAGGCCTACGGCTACGCATCGGCGGCATGCCAAAAATGTTACCAGCTGGAAGACGAAAACCCGTTACGTATGACGCTAACACTAAATCCAGACAAAGAAGACAATGCAAAGGCAATTATTGCGAACAAATACACTACACTACTCATGCCAATCAGGTTCAATAGCATATCTATGCTGATTGCTGAGTGACGAGGATGCTCGGTTAAAGTTAACATTGTAGGCTAGTCAAGGCAATGGGACCATTTTGGTGGGGGCAATAAAATAGGAACGACACACGGTAGGAGAATTTGACCAACAGGGAGGAGGGGTCTATGGTCGTGAGCTACGTGCATATCGTTCAGGTTATCAATGATAGCTAACAAGCAATCCTGGGTGGATATTCGGTCTGTAGTTTTCCACTGCTTTCCCGTCGTTGGCGAATGACAAGAGGGGGACCGTCGCCCAGCGAGATTCCCTATCAGCAACACTGCATTGCACAGTACGGAGGGTGTGATGGTCGGTTTGTAAGCAGTAGACTACATCGCGTCAAGATAATATCCCCCTCACCCTCCCTCTCCTACTTTGGAGGACATTTCCGTTCCTGCTGTTACTGCTATTTATACTTACTTGGGCGGCTGAAGAAATACACGCAGGAGGAATATCTGGGGCCGAGGGAATATTTGGTGAGCATTTGTTTTTTCTGTTTTGAAGTTGTCAGTAAAACATGTTTCCACGTATTAATTTGGAAGGATATGCTAATAGGCTAATACAGATTTCGTATATGTCTATAAAGTACATCGTAAGTGTTTTATATTTTATGTTGTCAGTAAAACATTCCATCTGTTTTGAGTAGAGCGATCCCTGGTGGAGAGAAGAAAACATTACAGCGTGTATATCATTTCACAAAAACGGCAGTTTACACCGTGAGCTAGTCACTGTGTACCGTGGCAGAAGCGGTCAATTGGTAGCACACACACAGAAGTAACCTACTTAATCTACCACGTGGGTATATTCAGCCAGACAGAGTAGCCTACATGGTAGGCTATAGCAAAAAAAAGCTATCTATATTTGAGCTGTCAACACTGTCATACAGAAGTTTTGGTTCAGTAGCACACATTGACCTGAAATGGAAGAACCACTTTATTGACAATATAGTAATATTTATTATTAATCATCCCTGTAATTTGAATTTCTTAGTGGTCATCATAATGATTCTGCAAATGTATCTGGTCACCACACTGTACTGTTCTAAGGATGTAGGCCCTAGCTGCTGCACATGCGCAAAATGTGTTAATGTGTAATGTGCTGTAACATGTATTACATTGCATTATACACACATATTACACAAGTCTTGCTCTTGACTATTGAAACCTGCAGAATCAACTGCAGAGACACGTGCACCTTGCTGACAACATAGACATGGAATACTATGATAATAAGCTTGCTCTTAGTAAGGATCTAAAGCTCACAGTATCTTATACTTTTGAGTTTATAGTTGTACATTTGACCATATTGAAATGGAACTTTATTTATTGCTAGAATCAATATTAGCCTAAAGGATTAACACATATTTGAATGCCTTATTTCAGAAAAATCGTACCTGGTCAGTTGCTAGTTAGGCTATTATTTACCAGTGATATTAGCCAGCAAGCACCATAAATTAAAAAATAATTCAGTGATGAGAGAGGAAGAAGGCCTAAACATTTACCGCATCTATCTGCCATCTGGAACTCTTTTGACTCCATTTCCACATCTTTTAAGACATGGACATCAACTATTTTTATTTCAATGAACTCTCTGCCTTCAAGACAGCCAGAGCAAGGCATCTGCTCAAGAAAACAACCCTTGACATATGCAGTACAGACTAGTATCTCTCCCCTACCTCTCTATCCAAATCATTTAGTGTCTTATCACCAATTTGTCTTGCTCAGAAAAACCTCCTTCAATCTCACCAATCCAAATTTAAGGTTGTTCTTTTCTGTTTGTGGACATCTCTCTATGACCTCATCATATGGTTACTTATACAAATATCATGCTGTGTGGTCTCTCATCAGATTCAAGACACTGGTGGTGTCAAGACACTGGTGGAATCTGGGTCACTAAGCTTTTCATGCATAAATGCATTTTAATTAATATAAAATGCATAAAATAATGTAAGAATTTTAAGGTTTAACTAGTTTTACTCACCCAGGAAGTAGACCTTTTATTTTCTTGTATAACCGGTGTTATGAAGTAACGGTGCGGTTTTAAAAATTCATTACATTACAAAACAATACAGAACATATCTGTTCTCAGAAAGGGTCTGTCAAATGATTAAGTAAGAGTATCATAAATGGCATGTTCCAGATGCACATGGTAATCAACAGTATATTTTACAATGGATTGTTGGCAGTAATAAACAGTGAGAGCTGTATCAAATTTACATATAGCGGCCGGTGTACAAGTCAGCAGACTATCCAATAATTACAATTATATCAACTGACCGCATTTGATTAAAATGACACTATATGATGCGAGATCCGGTGACCTACTTATTTCAGAGATTGGCAAAACATTTTTGTTTGCAAAGCATTCAGTGCCTGGAGGTTCTCCACAATCTAACGGGATGCCTGTTTACCACCATGAACCCCCCTCTCTTGTCCCCTACAGCTACTGTAACCTAACCAAAGCCGTTGTTCTGCATTTTAATGTAGAGCAGGCTATGTGGCTAACCATTACTGTGTGGTTCTGTGTATCTTGCTACACATCACAAGGATTCTTTAACTGGCTTACATTATCACCTCTTCTAGCTTCCTCGTTTAAGATACTGCTTACAAAACCAGAATATATCATTCATAGAAAAAATGTGGGTGTTGTGTCATGATAGCCAGCAGTTTTGAAAACCCAATTGCGCTGCATCTGAGGGCCTCAAGTTTGTTGTTGCCCTTTGGCATATTACATTTCACATGTGAAACTTGCATGGCTGCCAGTGGAAATTTCCATTTCAAATACAGACTGCTACCTTTTGTTGTTGTGTAGTAGAGGACAAAAAGTGCAAAAGGGAAGATAGTCATTTAACTTTTCTTTTTAGATTTGGAAAAGTTTGCTCTTTTCATTCACCTTTTGTGAATTGTATGATTTCCGTCAGGAATCATCAGGTAGTTTATATTGCTAATGTGCTCAAGAATACGTAAAATAATAATAGCTAGCCTACAAGCCAGTGGCGGCCGGTGAAAAACATGGGGGTGGGGCGCAATTTTGGTGCAACGGTAATTTTATATATCCCTCACGCAGGCCTATGGGTCAACATAGCACTTTTTTTTTTTTGCCAGTAGAGGGCGCCAAACACAACACGGACATACGACG
>JAOEGT010099241.1:1986-13326 GCA_025447795.1 Speoplatyrhinus poulsoni | reverse complement strand
GCCTGGTCGATGTATGCTGTTGTCTCTTGTGCAGCGACAGCCAATAAGAGTTAGGAGCCTATTATACCATCTGCCTACTATGCAATATCTGTCCTGTTAGCCGTAGGATCAATATCTGTCTCAACGCTAACAGCAAAACTTTGCTGCATGGCAAAAGAAAAAAAAGCTACTGTAATGGTGGCCAGCCAGTAACACTGTACAGTAAGTTACCTAAACCTCACTTGCAAAAATTCAGTTTTGAGCAATTCACACAATGTAATTTGCATGGACGGTCTGTTCCTTAGAGCAATTGGGCAACGCACTGCCAAAGGGAGAAAGAGGGAGGAGAGAATATCAAACTTTACCAGTGTACGCTACGGTAGCTGACTGTCCTGCCTCTAAATATCTATACCCAATCAGCGTCCAATGTTCCGTGGAGCACGTATAGCCTCCAGACGTTTTTGGGCGATAATCAATATGGCAATAAGTCTTTTTTTAGGAGTTCAGTTAAGATGCCATTACAGTAGTCAACCCTACTAGAGATAAAAGCATGGATGAGCTTCTCTTGGCTTTTTGGGACACCATGCCTTTGATTCTGGCTATATTTACACACTTTGCTATCTATTTTTATCTTGAGCCAGCTCTATGTCTATATCTCACTATCAATTCACAATAGCCTACATCTCTGATAAATACGTAAATATGCCCATTTACCATCTCATTGGTCTGCTGTTTGCCTGTTCTTTGTGCTGGATCAAATCTTACGTTTGTAGGCTACATAGCCTTTCCTTTGTAAATAGTAACACTAACAAAGTGGTGCAGACCGCACCACACAACAGTATCCTAGCCTTTGCTATTTCCCCATGTTTTCAGTGTGTGGTGGGCAGAGCTTCTGATGGAAGCAAGAGGTTATTTTGCTAGATCAACAAACTTCCTCTAGAATGATTTACTTAGATACCTTTAATTTACCTAGGCTATTGAATGGGTCACCAAAACAATTGCCCTCCCTAATGTCCTGAGCAGGAGCAGTCACTGGTCATTTGACAAAAAGGCTTACTGGAGTGAAGGGGTTAAGGTCTTTGTTCAGAACATCTGACCGTTCAAACACCAGTGTTACTGGACCAGGTAGTAGATCAATAAGCAGCTCTTCTTTCACCTTTACTTTGCAGTATCTGTTCAATGACAAAATGGGAAGTTAATGAAAGTTTTGTTTTGATTTACAACCCCCACAGTACATTTAAGTGCAACAAGAGGTTTAGTTTGATATGTTAGAGATCCATTCGTACTTATAAATGTCCTGAATGTCTCCTACGCATATCGCTAGCGGCTTGTGTCCATGTCGTCCTTTGATGTCATAGATGGCTTTGATGGCGTCTGACCGTTGAGCAAGGCATGCCAGGCCATACACGGTGTCGGTGGGCACCGCCACCACACCACCCTGTTTCAGAGCCCAAGCTGTAGTGCTCAGCACTGTACCGCCATCTACTGGAACAAACAAGTTGACAGCATCATCAACAACATATCCATTTCTTTTGACGATATTAAATGTATTTTGTCCTAAAACAACTGATTATTTACTTTGGAACGTAATTGTGAGCTCAAGAAAAATAACAGGAGCCGTTTTTGGCTAAATAAACTTAACCCTAAAACACTGATAATAAATCAAATTTAGCAGCTAATAGGCCTTTTTTTTATTCGTAAATGAATGAATGGATGTCAAGCAACACTCGTTTATCGCTCATCCTCTATACTAATTAACCATGAAGATGAGCAAATGGCAGTTGCCCATAATTTGAGACAGAAACAACCTCTACCATGTTACGCTAACTGTGCCTTCAGTCCTTGCAGTGAGTTCTGGTTAGAATTGAACACCAATAGCGACTGTGCACTTTGAAAAGAGTTATAAGTTGATTATTATTATTATTATTGTGATGCCTGGTTTCTCTGCAAGCATCCACGAGCAACATGGGAGGGTCAGTCGTGGTTTGGGTTTGTTGTTGACGGAACAGCTACCTAGCTAGCTAGCAGACCGGAGTTATTCGTTTATGCTCAGTGACTACCTTTAATACCATAGTTATGTAGATACTATGTAGGGTAAATCTGTTTGTATTAAAGCATCTGCTAATTAAGTGAAGTTATTTTAATTGTTTCACACTCAATATTTTAGGTTACACATTTGAAAAGACGAGTGAGTATGGGGCGAAGGGGAATAAACCTGGGTGTAGTCTACTATCCTACTTTAACAGCACATGGCTATGTGCATTAACTCATATACAGTTATAAGTTCAACGTTTCAGAGAGCCTTAATTTCATTATCATAGCCATCTGCTGCATCTCCTGCAGTCACCAGAACTCCGACTGCATGTTGGTACCTGGTTGTTCCTCGTGGAGAGCAGATGGTCCAAACCAACGCAGAACCTTGGTCTTCAATTCTTTACACATAGCTGTCGCTGGCTGCGCGGCCACGGCAGAACTGTGAGAACTTGTGATCGATGAATTAAGATGAAAAAACCGCTTCATAAAGCATGTTGTCATTGATTTACCAACTGATGAAACACGCTAATGTCTTCCGGGCAACAGCCACAGATGAATTACGTCACGCTTCTTAAAGCGACATGTTTGAAAGCCTGATCAGGAGGCCTCTTTGATACCTGTACAACCATCCGCATATTGCAAGATCCAACTCTACGATTTGCTTAGCTTTACATATTAAGTAGGAATATCTTCGGTGGGTTTTGTAGCCTGATATATAATTCAGCTACTATCCAAGTTATCCAAACACTAATGTTAGCCTATTTACAACACTAGTCTACTGAGAAAAAATGAAACAGGCCAAAACAATGATGTATGGTGTTTCAACAGACTACAAAATAAGTT
Organism: Speoplatyrhinus poulsoni; assembly: GCA_025447795.1. Classification (NCBI taxonomy): domain Eukaryota; kingdom Metazoa; phylum Chordata; class Actinopteri; order Percopsiformes; family Amblyopsidae; genus Speoplatyrhinus; species Speoplatyrhinus poulsoni. The sequence continues at coordinate 10,470 of JAOEGT010099241.1, read as the reverse complement.
GAGAAAAATGTAGTCTAGCTAAACTAGCTGGCAGCAGGTTGTTCCAATAAACGTTACAGATTAATTGAATTACATTTGTCAATTTCCTGTCCCCATTCACTAATTTATTATAATTTGTATCACCTGTGAAATGGCTAACTGTTAAGATTGTAGGGCACAAGTGGCATTACATTCTCAGTTATGGCTTCAAATTCAGAAGAAGACACAGCAGTGCAGCAAAGAGATGAGAACATACCTCCAGGCAAACAGGTAATTGTTTAGTGAATGAACCCTTTGTTTCTAAATCAACTGTACACACAGTACAGCTGTAGCTCTGGTCTTTTACATAAGTGACCTTTTCAGTTATTGCACAACACAGCAACTAGAAGACATGGAAGACCGACTAGTAACCCTAGCAGACAAAGTGACACTGTGTCACAGAATCCTCCGTGACTTGAGAGACTTACAGAATGTAATCTTGGTAGGTTCAACCCTAACCTCTCCCAACCAGGTGCCTTGTCTAATGTTCTCAAGATAACCTTCATGTTGTTTCACAGGTGAAGAACCTCACAGGACTGCCTGAATCCACTCACAAGTGACTGGAATGAGTCTTGTTTTTATCAACTGTGTATATTTAATAAAGTCTGACTAACACATGTGCAGTGTGTCTATGTTCTAGAATTTGAATATGTAGTGAAGTCGAACACATGTGCAGTGTGTATATGTTCTAGCATTTGATTGAATAAATGTGCAGTCACTCAGTTCAGTAATAATAATAGTACTCTGATGACAGGGTTTAATTGGTATATTGCTCTTATTCAAAAAGATTAATATGTGACTTTATACAAAGCTTCAGCAATCTTTCACATTTACACTTTAAAAATCCTCTTTGGGTAATTAGACATTTGTTTGAAAGCATATTTATTCTATTTGACCCATCAAGGGGAAACTTCTTGCAAATAGAAAGCTATATAGCTGCTCAAACACTGAATCTTCCACACTGCTTCCAAACAAATGTCACCATCAGTGTGTTCGTGAATGTTACCATAGGTAAACTTGACATATAAACAGGCCTCCAGTTTCTCAAGAATTGATTAACAAAAATCAAACTTATACATTATATACCAGCAAAAGATAAACAGTGATCAGAGCAGTTTGCATTTAAGGATTAGTTTTGAATAGATACTATATTGCATTTATCCAGTATTATAACTTTTACATTTGACCATAATTCTTAAAACAGAATTTCCTCCCCCTTAAAGTGTATTCACTTGATTTTAATCCAGTTACCTAAACACATTTAAAATATATCCACTGTTTAATGTGAATGGGAAAAGCAATTGATTGAAACAATCTACAATGCCTAATTTAAATGTAAAATACACTATATTGACAAAAGTATTGGGACACCCCTTCGAATCATTGAATTCAGATGTTCTCGAATTCAGGTGTTCCAATCACCTCCATAAATCCAGCACCTAGGCATGCAGACTGCTTCTACAAATGTGTGAAAGAATGGGTCGCTCTCAGGAGCTCACTGAATTCAAGCGTGGTGCTGTGATAGGTTGTCACCTGTGCAATAAGTCAATTTGTGTAGTTTCCTCGCTACTAAATACTCCACGGTCAACTGTTAGTGGTATTATAACAAAACGGAAGTGTAATATCACAGAGCGGGGTCAGCGCATGCTGAGGCGCACAGTGCAAAGAAGTCGCAAACTTTCTGCAGAGTCAATAGCTACAGACTTCCAAATGGTGTGTGGCCTTCGGATTAGCTCAAGAAACGTGTGTAGAGAGCTTCATGGAATTGGTTTCCATAGCAGAGCAGCTGCAGCCAAGCCTTACATCACCAAGTGCAATGCAAACAGTTGGATGCAGTGGTGTAAAGCACCTCGCCACTATACACTAGAGCAGTGGAGACGTGTTCTCTCGAGTAGAGAGAATCACGCTTCTCTGGGTCTGGTGGTTGCCAGGAGAACGGTACCTGCCTGACTGCATTGTGCCAAGGGTAAAGTTTGGTGGAGGGGGATTATGGGGTTGTCCATCAGGGGTTGGGCTTGGCCCCTTAGTTCTAGTGAAAGGAGTATAAATAGACATTTTGAACAATTGTTCCCAACTTTGTGGAAAGTTTGGGAATGGCCTCTTCTTGATCCAACATGACTGTGCACCAGTGCACAAAGAAAGGTATATAAAGACATGGATGAGTGAGTTTGGTGTGGTGGAACTTGACTGGCCTGCACAGAGGCCTGACCTCACAAATGCGCTCGTAGAATAACAGTAGAAAATTCCCATGAACATACTCTTAAACCTTGTAGACAGCCTTCCCAGAGGAGTTGAAGCTGTTAAATCTGCAAAGGGGGGGCAACTCCATATTAAACCATACAGATTAATAATGGGATGTCATTAACCTTAATGTGCATGTAAAGGCAGGCGTCCCAAAACTTCTGGCAATTTAGTGTATGTTGAAGCTGGATACCCAACCATAGATTCTGACAGGCTTACATCAGTAGAGGAAATACCAACTATTCATTATTTTGTTTAGGTTTGATCCTGAAGTGTGGCTTATTTATGAATGCCAGGTTTAAAATTGCATAGTTTTAAGAATATGCATGAAAACTGCAGACAGTCATTCTCAATAACGCAACTAAGTAAACAGATTGCTCTGCAAGAATACCAAAGCCTTAAATCTTTTTGATATAGGGGCACTGGCAACTGTGAAATTAAATTACTACACGTTATTTGTGTTTCTTTGATGCATAACTAGCAGGACGTATGGCTCTACTTCCTGTGGTTTGTTGTGTGAAGATGCAAGAGACATCCTGAAGTGGGTCTGAGGCGACTGTCAAGGCAAGGAGGCTTCTAAAATATCCATAGATGACCTCCATGATGGTTACTCTTCTGGGCAGGCAGGAGGCCATCTGACAGCTATTCAACCTAACAACACCTACTGCCTGCCAAGAGGGTATCAGGTTCAACCTCTACGTAATCCAAAATTCTATACAAAAATACCAAGTCTAGAACAATATACACGTTTTTAAATAGGTCTACACTAAATGTATACTATTTACATATGGACAGCCCGTCTGCAGCAGCAGTGGTGTACAGAGAAGTGGTTCCACAGCCTGCTACCTTAGGCCAGTGCACCATGCGTTATCATGGGTGTCTGCTAGTCACTTTGTCCCCTGAGACAGCCGGGAGCATGGCCATCGTCTCAGGGAAGCAGGGGCAGCAAATACAGACCCCCCACTGGGAGTAGGCAGCTGCAGTCTACATTTCTATTAAGTTGATCTTAGCAATACTCATCTGATTATACTCAGAAGACAAAAACTCAGTAACAAGGAAAACAAGTGTAACAGAATTTGAATATATTAATTTCAATGATTAAACTTCAAGAATATTAGTATGATAGGATTAAGCATTTCAATAAATTAACATGTACAAATTAAATTAGTTAAATTATAGGCACGGTATTGATGCATTAATTTAAATTCTATTTAACAAGGAAAAGCAGGTCATAAACTCTTTACTTAATCAGCGAATACTGTCAAGAACATAATTACACTAAGAAACCACATGTTCAAACTATATACCGGATCATAACTGATATAAAACTACAATGGAATGGACCACCCTTCTGCTACAGATAGACTGGTGCTACCACACCTCCAGTGCATTCTGCTCAGCTGCAGACCAGCTTTGAGTATCTGCTAAGATCCATACAGTACAAGGATACCAAACTTAAGATATATATATATATATATATATATATATATATATATATATATATATATATGAGAGAATGCTTTTCGGGGCCAGCTACAATACAATCTTTATAGGCTTTCAGTGCTCATAATTGGTCAATGGGATCTAACAGAAATTACGGCATTTTAGTCCCTAGTGTCACAAATTGCCAGAACCAATCAAATAGTAACTTTAAAGCAATATGAATATAACCAAATGATTCAGTATATTCATAATAGAATTGTATAGCCACATTTTGAAAGTGGAAGTATGATGATCTACTGCATTTCATAACATTAGAGAGGAGACAACCCATAACCCTAGCCCTCTAACCCATATCATAACCATAACCCTAGCCCTCTAACCCTAACCCATATCATAACCACAACCCTAGCAGCCCAATGTACGGTGATACATACATTGGGCTAGGGTTATGATATGTATCACCATACATTGGGCTAGGGTTATGATATGTGATGTATATCATACTGTTAGAGAGAGAATAAGCCCAAACACAACACCTGCTGGTGGGTACTGTAGGTTGGTGATGGAACAAAATCCACTGCAGATCCAGGGGTTACCGTGACAATGTTTACACAAAGAACAAGATCAGATGGTTTAAAATTATTATTGTTCATCATTGCTCAACCTATGAACCTTGTCTGGGAGCCAGGGCATCGGGGGGGTGGGGTTATGGCCTCCTGTCGCTATGGGGCAGACCCTCCACCCTGCTGGGGGTCTCGGGGGGAGGGGGGCTGCTGCTCGCCCCCCCCCTGGCAGCGTCTCTGCAGGCACACTGACACTGGCATGACTCCTCCTGTTTAATGATGATGACTGGCAGGGTGATCTGCTGACCTATAACGCACACACACATATTATACACACACACACACACACACACAATTAGACATTTTGATATACGATTATGGTCTGAGGAATAATCACGGTTTTACGATTATTATGCATGAATTTCACAACACCAGTAATGTCGTTTTGGAGAGTGATCTAATGCCCTTTCTCCTGATTGACTGCCAATGGCCCAACTCTTAACTCACTGCTACTTCATTGAGTGTTTCCTCTAGAGAAAAAAAATATTCCAACCTGTGGGGGGAAAGTTAATGGGGACAGGCTTGGTTCTGGTGACATTTCTTAAAAGGATAAACTTCAAATAAATCTGAAATATAGTTTCCATTCCCCAAGAAATTACCTCAATGTATAATTGCATTTTGATGTTGGAAGGTCTCTGGTACGTGTAGGAAATATAGCTGTATTTATTGTAGATATTCAATTAACAGTTTCGATGTTTCAAATCATCCATTCTCCACTACAGTGTACTTGACGGTCTCTAAATGGCCGTAGGTCTGCTGCTGGAAAACCAAAACTATCACTGTAATTTAGCGCGCATTTAAAGATAACAGCTGGTCGCAGTGGACTTTGTTTAAATAATTCTGATTTCATCGTTATTGTCTTCTCTGCACTTGATCGGGAGTTATTGAAGCCAGAAACTATAACTTTGGTTTGATGTTCGCACTTATCAAACCAAATGATGACCTGACATGAACATAAGACTACTGTGCCATTAAAGTGAAGAAACCAAAGAAAATAATATAATTCAGGCAGATGTGACATTGGATAAGTTAAAGTTCCTCATGCTGTGTTTCTTGCTAGCTCACACTTCACAGAGCTAAATTATCGTCAGTTGTCTCAAACGGATACATTCTCTATTTACCGAGAAAATCGAGTGTTCTTTCCGAAGTTTACTGAAACTATGTTTGACAGAAATAGGTAGTTACCAGACAGTTTCTTTTGGTGTGGCGTCATTCTGCCCTGGCACAGCATCACAACTAAATGTCAGAATCACATTCAATGATGTTGCTCTCATGATGGCATGTGCCGCACAACATTTTTCCGGTAACTTTGTATTTGTCTCGTCTGCAATCTGGCAATGTTTGTTTGATTGTCCTCATTGTGCAACTAAAATGTCCCTATTTCGAGAGTGAGGAAAACACTTAGCTGAGCCTTTACGGTTATAAAACTGTCATTTTTAATCCCGGTTAATAGTGAAATCAGTTTATCGCTGCATCCCTACACACAATATCTATCTATACACACACTATATACATACTTGGTGGTGTCTACTTATTTATATCAAACATAGTTTCAGTAGAACTTTGTAAAGCACATTTTATTTTCTCGATAAATAACGTCTGCCCTCACGATAGCTGTCAGGTGAACTGTGGTGCCTGCAACTCCAGAAACAGTAATTGTTCACAGCACATATAGCCTACCTGCCTCAATTCCTAACGTCAAATCTGCCTGATTTAATGTATACATTACACTTTCTTTAAAAAGTCACCCCACTTATCGCCTGTAAGCAGAATTTGGCATCTGGCCTATTGAAGTGGTTTGTTGTCCGACAAATTTTATGTTTTACATAAAAATGCCACCAACACGATGACGTAACATTTAATAAACTGCGGTTAATACGCGATTGCAGATAATAAATGGGTTGGTTTCTAAAAATGACATCAAATACAGGCATGTGGTTAATATACATTGCGGCTAATAGTCTGGGAATTACAGCATTTAGTAGGGGTGTGGTTCACCAAATCCACGGTTCGGTTCATATCATTTTTTTTTTTCTTTGAGCGGTATAATATGGGAATTTTTTCTGGCCTTGATTACATTCCTTCTGTAGCAGTCTTCTTTTTTCATATACTTTCTGCCACTAGATGGCACACTAGCACCAGCTTCTAAGCCAAACAAGAACACTTCTTGTTGCCCACTCACACATGCCAGCACTAGGTAAACAGAAAAGATGACACCCTGCTAAGGACAATATTCCACTATACCCATCACATAGAAAATAGTAATTATTTGCTGCTATATTCATGTTTAAAATAGTGACCTTTTTAAAAATCTACAATTTGGAATACACTGTAGCTTCATTGTTACAAGTTACGAAATGCAAGCAGACGATTGAACAGTTTGGAACCACATTTACTGCGATGGCAAAACAGACAGCGGCCAGAGACTGAATTAAAAATAACCTGGCAGTTTTGGACAGTTTTCATACATTGGCAGACATCATGGATATTTTATTGACACAGGTCAGGTAGGCTTTGTGAAAGAGACACCCACAAGAAAGGTTATGCTGCGTCATGCCTAACCCACCCACGAAGACGACACAATATTTGTGCGCGTCTTGTCATTTCTCAGCAAAATGACACACACACACATTGATGTTTCTAAATAAAGTGTGATATTATTCCATATTGTTTCGTTTGAGTAAAGAAGTGAAGGCAATATACTCGATGCCATAATCCGAAATCATAATGACAGGGGGGGTGGTTATTAATCAATGAATGAGAACACACAAATTCTATAAATCGCTTTTTATTGTGTTTTGACAATTAATTGAAGATTAATTACAGGAACCGTTACACCCCTAGTGTTTAGTGTGAACGTCAAAACAATCTGGTAAATTCCAACTTCGATAACCCATGATCAAAAAGTGCAAAAAACACTAACTATGAATTCCAACAAAGAGTCCACTGCAACCTGTTTTCTTTCAATTCAGCTGATTGGACAGCATACGGCTGAGCTGACCATAACATCAGAGACGATTTTGATAACATCCATCCAACCTTGTGTCATTAATAACCATCAGGGTATACACAGGAATCCTGAAGTAAAATTCAATACCATTTAAGACCTTTTTCAAGAGCCTTTCAAAACTATTCTTCGAGTTGCCAGCCACCCAACTTTAAAGGTGCGTTGTGTGGAGCTGACTGAGTTGGGAATGTATAGACACTGTTAGGCTATATTGCCTATGTGTGAACGGGTTATAATCTCACCTAAATTATTAAATGACTGTATCAGCCTGTATCGGCTTTGGTCTTCTGTTTTCTATGTGAAAGACTTCTGCAAAAATCTATTTGTTTACCTACGATACGTGACGTTTATGTACCTTATGTACATTACTGCAACTCATGAAACAATGTGATTTTATGGTTTAGTTGGCTCATATTAGATAATGGTAGCCTCAGCCTGCCTGTGCAACCAGCGTTGCTTCATCCACTCCTGCAGGGACGAGAACCAGACCCCTGGTGTGGAAGGAGGATGTGCTGGTGAGGAGGCCAAGAACCGATGGGTCCTAGCGTCTGGCGCTAGAGCACAACTTGAGGCGTCGGAGAGTGAGTATTAACTGCCAAGCAATAACCAGCCGTCCACCGTTACACCTGCTAACGCTGACCAGTTGCTAGCTAATACCTAACCAACATAATTGTAATATATATTCAGGCATTCTAAATAAGGGAGATGTTCAGTTGGTTGCAATATGAAACCTTACACTATTACCACACAATTCACCTTATATATACACTCGAATAATTTTCTTTTAAATAGTGAAACATCATATGTGTGCTTCGTGTCACAATTCAAATGGGATCTAAAAATAATTAAATTCTCGCCACTGACTACCATACATGTTTGTAAAGCGTTAGCTACCATACATGTTTATAAAGCGTTGACTACCGTACACGTTTATAAAGCGTTGGCTACCGTACACGTTTATAAAGCGTTGGCTACCGTACACGTTTATAAAGCGTTGGCTACCGTACACGTTTATAAAGCCTTGACTACCATACACGTTTATAAAGCGTTGACTACCATACACGTTTATAAAGCGTTGACTACCGTACATGTTTATAAAGCCTTGACTACCATACATGTTTATAAAGCGTTGACTACCGTACATGTTTATAA
>JAOEGT010099220.1:0-13330 GCA_025447795.1 Speoplatyrhinus poulsoni | reverse complement strand
CCCCCCCCCCCCCCCCCCCCCCCCCCCCCGCCCCCAGGCAGTGTGCCTGGGCCTATTGCTAGCAACAGACAAACGCAGCCATTCACACACACACACACACACCCTACTCCTCGAAAGGGCCCCCATTTTAAGTGGAAGTGGCCATAGCAGAGGAGAGGAGCAAATGGTGCGTGTGTGTGAGTGGGGACAGGGAAGGAAGGGGGGAAAGGGGGCTTACCTGGGCCGGTGGCCTCTAGCTTGCTCCACGTGCAGGAAGGAAGCGAGGCCCCTCGGAGCGGGAGGGGGCCCTCCCGTGAGCTGGGCGGGGCTGGGCAGGGTTTGGCTCCCAGAGCTGGATTGTTTTAAACGTTTAAAATAAAAGAGTGTTTATTCACGAGGAGTCATAAGTGGTGTGAGTGGGACAAGGCAATGTGAAATAGAAACACAATGAGTTAAGTCACAAACATGACAAATTACATGTAAGTACTATTATATAATTTAATACAATAGTTAATGGGAGTAATAATATACTATTATATTGCAAGTAATATTATTATTATTATTGATATTATATACCGTATATAAATATACTAATATTAATATAACTATAATATGAAATAATATAATGGTACTTCACATTGAATTATATTACTTTAATAGAATGTAATTGATTGATAATTGATAATTACTTTAGTTAGTTATAGTTATTTTTGTAATGTCTCAATATCTCTGTAGCTTGTATGTATGGTCCAGGCTAATACATAGCTAGTTACTATTAGCTACTGTATAATATGTAATGTATCTGTGGTGTGTGCGTATGATCCAGGCTAAGACAGAGCTAGTTGCTAACTATAATACGACGTGTATCTCTTGGGTGTGTGTGCAGGATCCAGGCCAAGACCCGGGAGCTCCGAGAGAGGCAGGCCAAGGAGAGGGAGTACGCGGAGATCCAGGACCTCGGCGTTCGCGCCTTCAGCTCCGACGAGGAGCACCCGTACGCCGGCATCGGCTCTCTGGACTCGTCGCTGGACAGCAGCACCACGGACTCCCTCAGCAGCCACCAGCACCTCCACCACCACCACCACTACCACCTGCCCAAGAGCCCCGGCGCCACGCCGACCAGCCAGGGCCCCGGGCCACACCTGGAGGCCCTGTACGCCCAGGTCAACAAACCCCGGAACGGGCGCCCCGCCAGCCAGACCAGGTGCGTGCTTGGGTACTCACGCTGCTCACACACACACACACACACACACAACACTGCTCACACACACACAACACTGCTCACACACACAGACATTCACATTCACACTAACATGCGCACGCACGTACGCGCACACACATATGCAAGCACACTGACACGCACATTCACACTAACATATGCACACACGCATGCACGCACACAAACACACACATATATGCAAGCGCACACACACACATATAAACGCACACTTACACTAACATGCGCAGGAACACTCACACACACACACACACACATAAACATGCTTGCATGTGCTCACACACACACACAAACAAACGCACACACACACACATGCACATAAACGCATACACACACACACTCTTGTTCCTACTCACACCAAGCCCACCCATGCCAAAACGCTGTATTACTGTGCTGAGCTTTGCGTGTCTCCAGTTGCTTTCCAGTGTAAGCCTATGAGCCCATAGGCTGGGGCGTGGTGACCACGTTGCACCCTCCAGCAGGGCTAGGGGAGGGCATATGTGGGCGCTGCTGTTTTACTGCTGCCCCTGAGGGGTTGCTCCTTGACGCCCCCACGTACTCTACAGGCAAAACGGGAAGAATGGAACAACAAACTGTGGTCGGGGGGGGGGGGGGACAGACCAACGCTCAGGTAATCCTCTCCCACACTTTATATTTTCACCTGCGCCTGCTTTTGCCTTCGGCCGCCTGTGTTGCCGTACAGCATCTCAGAAACCTCTGCGTCAACAAGAATATTTGATGTGGCAACTGGCGACCCGGCTTTAGTTTCATTTTACTGTGTTGATAAATTAGACGCGGCCTTTCGCAAGCCTGCCTGATGTTATTACCACATCGCTGGGTTACTGTCGTCGTTCCTTTTTCACCGCCCCACGCTCCAGTGCGTCCGCTCAGGTAAACAATTTGGTGCGAGTGAGAAAAGAAAAAGAAAAAGTCTCGGCGGGAAATCCGTGTTAATAAGCCGCACATGCATATTAACCTTTAATAGGTCTTCATTGTGCAGCACACATTTTGCGGCCCTTTTGACACAATGGCTTGCTTTCATAAGAAGGACCTCGGTGCATTCCACGAACACATTATGGCGTTCATGCTCTAGCCCAGTTCCCCTGGCTGGGGAGTTGGGGTGGTGTCCTGGGGGCTATAGAGTTCCAATGCAGGTCGTATTTGACACCGACAAGCCACTGACAATTGGCCCTCAGGTCTCTCAGTCTCCCGGTGTGTTATAAATAGGTCAGGTGATGCCCAACACCGTGCCTCGCCCCTCCCCCCCTCCCCCGTGATTGACATCTGCCACTTGAAGGGCTGGTGACCTTTCAGATTCAAGGGGCCAAGACTGTTTGGTGTGGTGAGAGAGGGGGAGGGGGGGGGGGGAAGAGAGAGAGAATGAAAGAGTGAAGTTGTGCAACCATGGATGCTTGCATGCTTGTGTTTGTGCTTAAAAAGAAAAGCACGCACACCCACACACACTTGAGAGGTTATTGGCAGGAATGTCAGGATCTTCATCCCCCTCACTGACAGCCCCTGTAAATATGACAAGGTTATCTGGCCCTGCTTGCAATGGGCTGCTAAATCCGCGTGCCAATGCATCCGGGCCTTGGGAAAGGCCAGTGATCCGTACGACTGTGAAGGTTACCTCCTGCAGATAGGGAGCCACACGTTTCCTCAGGATAGGTTTGTTGTCTCAGAGAGCCTACCCAAACTGTCCCATCTCAGAAGTTGGAGTAGCAGATAAGCCTGGCATTTGATGGGGGGGCAACAGCAGAAAGCATAAAAACTGTTCAGTGATACAGATGTGCAATTGATTCACAATAGAAATATCAACATTATCAACAAGACCCTCAAAGGAATACATACAGTATATGTCATGTATTTCATTGGTCAATTGAGCTTCAACAAGAGAATGAAGGGGTTGACGCTTAGCTCCAAGCATAAGGGACATTAAGAGCAATTATTTAATGTGTTTTTTATTTATTATTATTCGAATGTATTTTCTGAAATTTCTTTACTTTGCAGCCAATCATATTGGATGCTTTAAATTATACTTTCTTTTCAAATATACCCTATCATATAGCACTACAGTACTTCATCGTCCAAACTGGAATAATGTCTTTGTTGATGGGGTATGAATTAATTATGCATTTCATTAGGTCATCTCAGAAATTCATCAGGCTCGTTCTTGACTCATATCTCATCCTTCATGCTTTCCTGTTTTGGAGGTTCTAAGCGTCACCTTCACGGGGATTTTTCAACATAAAACGCTTAAATCTGCATCTAAATTGGAAATATTAGCTTATATTCACTCGGGGGTTTTGAGCCTGAGGTATTGATAACCGGCGCCCGGTGATATTTGTTGGGACTGCCATTAGCTGTTGCGAGCGCCGCGTGTTCAACACTGCAGTTTTGTTTTGCTTTGCATATCTTCTGCATGCCAGCATGGCCACATGCCTGTAATGTTTGTCTGGGTGTCTTTGAGATTAATAATATGCACTGGTTCCTATTTAGCTCAGAGGCTCACCATCTACGATTTGAGTAAAGGAGCTTGAAACACATTCAGATTCAAGACGCTGTCATTTTCCTGTCATAACAAACAAACAGTCATTTGCATTTCCAAATTGAACTTAATGGATCTTTCATAGGCAAATACACAGAGCCGACGACACAGAATTTCAAATCGTTTTCAACTTTTACTCCGATAAGTGGATGAAATTAGATACAGAGCTTGTGTATTACGTTTGCAGAGCTTCAATCTGCCCTCCACTGCTCGCCCTCGGTGCTTTAGATAACATTAACTTCCTGTTTTTAAGGTCATGAAACAGGAAATAGGTGAACTTGTTCTGCGGGTGGCTGCTTCGTTTTAGCTGTCAGTCAGTATGCAGTATGAAAGAGAAGACTGAGTAGCATTTAACCCTGACCTGGATATGGTTACAGTCTCCTCAACTGGCCTACTCACTACCTGTATACTAAAGACTTAATAGACAATTGGGGCATTATGTCTTTGAGTGAGAAAAGTAGGGTGGGCAGAAGCTAAGCATTAAGACTTGATAAGCCAGACACGCACACGCACACACACATAAGTCATTGAAGTCCCGTATTAGCATGTTGCCTGAGGCATATGGCATTCTGGCCAGCATCATAACTTGCTGTTTTAGCTGTTTAGGCTAGGTTTGCTAGCTGTTTAGGCTTAGATGGCTAGCTGTTTGTGGTGAGATTGCTAGCTGTTTGGGGTACGGTGGCTGCCTGTTTGGGGTACGGTGGCTACCTGTTTGGCATGCGGTGGCTGCCTGTTTGGGATGCGGTGGCTACCTGTTTGGCATGCGGTGGCTGCCTGTGTGGGGTACGGTAGCTACCTGTTTGGCATGCGGTGGCTGCCTGTTTGGGATGCGGTGGCTGCCTGTGTGGGGTACGGTAGCTACCTGTTTGGGGTACGGTGGCTACCTGTTTGGCATGCGGTGGCTGCCTGTTTGGCATGCGGTGGCTACCTGTTTGGCATGCGGTGGCTGCCTGTTTGGCATGCGGTGGCTGCCTGTGTGGGGTACGGTAGCTACCTGTTTGGGGTAAGATTGCTAAATGTTTGGGGTAAGATGGCCAGCCATTTTCACTGAGAACCAACTTCCTCCAGCAGGAGTAATTTGCATTGGTCACATTAGCGCAGTGGTGTATGGCTGCGAACACGCCCATTTGTCCTGAAACCACAAGAAGATGAATGTGTGTAGCCGCCCACCTACCCTAATACATCCACTGATGTCTCTGTAGTAGATCAACCTGGCCCGGTTTATAGACCGCGGTGCGGTAAATACCAGGCCAGCGGCAGCCAACAATGTTAGCGTTAGCACTCTGACATGCATTTGTACCAAAGTGTAACGAAAACATTGCGCGGGTTACTGGTCGGCCCGCGCATCACAAGTAGGTGGAGTAACGAACGGGAAACAAGGTTGACTTTTACAATAGCGACAGTATTACAGAATTACAATTCAGTGTTATAGTGTAACAGAGCTAGGAGAATTATCATGAGTTGATCACGTGAGTTATCACTGATTCCAAATGCATACGTGACTGATAAACATAGGCTGCCTAAAGGACAATACAGCAGGGTAAGTAAACTGCCAATATATATTACTTTAAGCTATTAATTGTAACTCCATTATTTAATGTTTTAGCCCATTGCTAGCAACAATAAAGTATCATGCAAATTGTCTGTGTTTACAAAAGCTGCTGTTAATACACTACTGCATGTGCATTCACGTAACTCCGCCCCGGTCATAATCGTAATCAATTAATGTTTAATTAATGTTCAATTAATGTTTAATTAACGTTCAGTTAATTGTGATTTTGATTTTAGGTCAAATCGTCCAGCCCTACTACTGTATAATACATCTTAAATACTCTACCTAAGATAATGCATTGCATGAGATCAGAAACAAACCAGAAATATCTGACAGAGTTTAGGACAATGTCCTTAATGTGCCATCTAACATCTACAATTGCATGGCAATCAATATCTGTTTTTGATGTAATCACTTGAGCAGAGGTCAGCGTACATTAAAATGATATTTTTCTTCTTTCTTTTGTGCTCCCTAAGGCAATTGTGCATTTTGAGAGTTCACAGTGCGTCCCTGAATGATGTCATTAGTGCAGAGGGTTCCTTTTAGAGCCAATCAACTAATTAGTGACACTTAGGGGCCCCATGGTTGATGTGGGTGTGCACTCTAATTTATATTTGGATTGGGTCCACATTCATGCAATTTATACTTATGATATATCTTTGCAATTTGGTCTCTTTGTACTGTATGCTGCATGAATGTTTATACACATGCATTCATTTTATGCTACAATAAATGCCGGTTATATGCTTTGCATTCAACCATGGCTCACTGAAGCCTTCAAAACTGTATAATCTTGTTTATTCAATACAGTTCACGAGATGAGTCTGCAGCTGGATAAATAGCCTCTCTCTCTAATAGACTTTTGGTAATGGACCTAATGGGAAGGTCAGGGAGACTGTAATGCTGAATGAGCCAGGCCTGAGCTTATAAACCCTGGGAGATATGAGGCCTCCCGGTCTCTATGGGCGTCCAGAACTTGCACCCGTTCTGCTATATCAAGTTTTACTGGCGCATAGAACAACAAGAGCTCATTTGACCATTTATTGCCATCCTCCACGTTATAGACGCTGGCAAGGTTATTGATGCTTTGACAACGCTGTCAGACTCAGTAAAAATGAAGTGCACCAATATAAATGAAGGTTTTATTTTTGTTCAGTTTTGTTAGGACCTTTTATATAAAGCAACAGTTAATATAATGTTTCGCCCTAAAAGTGAACCTGATTCGGCAAAATGGGTGAACCCGCTTTCTGTTTGTTTTGTTTCTTGTTAATGGAAAGCCAATGCAGACCTGGCAAAAATGAATGACTTCATTTTTAGGCAGGCGCGCTTACACGTCAACCACCTCAGTGTGCTGCTGGCTTGTGCTTTTTCTTCTTTTTTCCGTTGGAAGCCAGGTTTCAGAGCGACAACGTGACAGGTGCCATGCTCCGTGGGATTTGTGGGAAGCGAGCGTGAAACAAAGCATCTCCTTTGAAACCAACATTTGATGGACTGCTGTGGCTCCCATTACACCACTGAATCTCTAAAGCACGAGAGAGAAAAAGTCAGCGAGAGAGAGAGAGAGAGAGAGAGAGAGAAAGGGAGAGGTGGGGAAGCGGGGAGGAAAAAAAAATGCCGATATGAAGTTCACAGAGCTCAGTGGAGCAAAGCTCTTGAAGTCCTTTGCAACCCAGCAGCTCCAGCGAGACTGGCAGGCGAGCAGGGATTCGGTGAGTCAGGCGTCACGTGGAGATGGAGGGATGGAAAGGAGGGGGGGGGGGGGGGTAAAGAAGTCAGTGATCCTCACCTAAAGAAATGGTGCGATACCCCCACCCCCACACACCCACCCTGCCCACTCTCTCTCTACACTAAGACCCAGTCAGAACCTGCGCTTTGCATGGTCCACAAATTGGATTATGAAGAGGCTAATGCCTTCCCTGCGGCTGATAAAAGGTCAGGCTTTTCATCTTGGAGAAAGTTTGTGGGGATTTATTTTTATTTAATTTTTTTCTGTCTCCCTCTTAATATTTTTTCTGAGGCTGCAAATCATGACTTTTGAGGCATGAAACGCTAATCCGCGGTGAGAAACGTGCTCTGGCACGTGCAATATGGAGTCTTTTACAGCCATTCGGCCAGTTAAACTGTTGCATCTTGAAGTGGGCTAAGACTGTAGTATTCAAATCTCCCCCCTCCCCCCCCTCCCCAAACGTCACCAATACTTCTGTCATCCTTACTCGTATTGATGGCGCTCTTGCCCCAGTCAATATCGTCTCATTGCCACCATCAAGACTTAACCACTCTCTGCTAACCTCTTCAATGTCACCTGAAATGAAACCGCTCTTAATGGAACAAAGTTAGCTAGGAGTGGAACTAATTATGGCGAGGTAGAGCTCAGCTGCATTGCCTGTCTGTGTGATGCCGGCGATCGATTCAGTATCGTTACCGCAATATCACATTGAGCAGTATTGTATCAAAAATGTTGCAGGAAGTGCAATATTACATTTATTTTGTGGAGAGATGCGTCCGTTGGCTGTTTGGCTTAGTTGTGTTTGATTTAAACAGAACAGTAAGATGTGTGGATGAGGAAGCTAATGACATAATAGAGCTCCAAGAGGAAACATTAGTGGCCAGATAGAATGACTCCTCGGTAGCTTGGAATTGCTGTTGTTGTACGAGTCCAAAATGTGTCGTCTTGAAATGTTATACATATTTTTTGATGCATTTTCCCATAACCTCTGCTTTTACTTATTTTAAAAATATCTAAATGAATATCGATATTGCTTCATGATCAATATCACATCAGATTAATATCGTGTACCCCTAATGCAGTTTCTTGTCAACATGCTGAGCCTGAGCATGTGGTATTGCACTAGAGGGATTATTAAGGAACTATGGCTTTTCAAATATGCATGGACTCAAATGTTCAGCTTCACTCAGACACTAAGCCATTAAGCCAATCCATATTCATTGCTTTTATTGTATGCTTGTGGTATATTTGGTTGCTAATTAGTGCAACAATCAACGAGTCGCTGTGACGTTTATAGTCTCGGCTTTTCATTTTGAAGCAATCAAAGTGCGATTAACATCCTGTTGTGACTGCAACATCTGTATCTTTGATTAAATCCCGCCTCTTAATAATTCAGTGGTAAACAAATGAATCTTTTAGGATCATTGCATGTGCACAACCAAGCCTTTAATAAGAGCCCGTAAGTCTTTATTATCATTTCTTAGGGATCCTTAGGGAGCACAGCTGATATATCTACCTTCGAGGAACACTTTCCTTTAATGAGACACATACATTATATAGTGGTAACATGTTTACATCTTATCACATAACCCAGCACACACAATCTGTGTCATTCCTCCCCGACTTCTCGATAGTTGCCAAGATAAATAATATGTAATGCGGGGCTTTTATTTCTAATTGTTTTCTTTCCGGAGTACCTGCGGCATGTTTTCGCCAAGACCTTTGTTTATGTTTGACATCTGGCAGCCGTTTTATTTGCCGTTCGTCCAATGTGTGGCCGTGTGCTGTGTGGAGGCATTATTGTCACCAAAGGTCTGGAGTACTGCCCTGACCTTTTCTATCAGAATAAAAGGGACGGCAGGTTTGCTCCCGATGGGCCGTTACGCAAGTGTCAAACAAGGTGAATCCTCAACTCGGGCATTCAGGACATCCACAGACCGCATTAGTATGCTGTAGGGATTGTTTTACTCCTCTTCATACAGTGGCTGAAAAGTATTGCATGAAAAACTCTACCCAGTACATGGATAGAGAGAATAAAGTCAGGGGTGCGAACACAAACGTAAACACAAATGCATTTGCCTCTTTCCTCCCTGCCTGCTCTGGACTGTGACGATAATGCCGGAGGCCTAATGCACCAAATGCAGATTAGACTTTCCACGTGGCTTTTACACAAGATAGCAACCTGTACCTGAAAGCAAGGGAATTATCTTCCCGGTCTGTTTATGTTGTTTTATTTTTTTCCCCGGGCTTTGCAGAAGTGATGAACGTGGAAGGCAATTTATCCTCCGTTTGTGCCATTAGGTTAATTTAAGAGAGCACACAGCCTGAAAGCAGAGCGGGCATGCGAGTGAGAGACGGACATGCCTTTCCTTCAGCCCTGCTTCAAGTGAATCGACCTGATTAAGGCTGGCGCACATGGTATAGTGCATGTTTTATCAATGTCCCTCAAACGAGAAGCCCCGGAGTCACCCACAAGAGACCTAATGAATTTTCAGTAGAAGATGAAAGTAAGAAGAGAGCAGTGGTGGGGAACGTTTGAATATGGCAATATGAGGACTTGGTTCGTGTCCCAATCAGGAATATGGTGATTTGTTTTAGAAATAGATCCAGTGAGAGCAATCTCTTGAAAACCCGCACTGTAAATAAATATAGAACTGTGTTCATTCATTCTGCTGGGGAAAACAGCCGTGTCCTATTTCTCTTTGTAGACTATGAGTTCAGTGTGTAAAACCCTCACTTGTTATCGCATGATGGATAAACCAATTTCGGAACCTAATCACAGGTCTCCTCTGCTGCTAATGTAGTGTCACCACCATCTTTGCCATTACGCTGGCTTGTAAATGGATCATGTGATGGATGTTTATAAAATATGAGTGACAAGGACAGTGGGCTGCAGTTTCAACCTGAATTTACCTGAATTAATAAAGTCTTATCTTATCGTGGCTATTATGTAAAAGCAAATATTCTTATAAGCCCATCACCTCTACTGCTCTCTTTTTCTAGCTCTTAATGTATCACAGTTGCATACTATAAACGTGTACACTCTCTCACACCCACACACACGTGCACACACACACACACACACACACACACACCCTAGAGCATAATGCTTGATGCTAACTGGTGTGTTTTTGCTTCTATTTGCTGATGCTTGCCCACCAGTGAATTGGCGCCAGGCAAGCCATTATTTACTGGGAGCTGAATGGCTGGGTTTACCCTATCTCCCTCTAGCTCGATATATGCTACATCATCCACAACATAGTAATGTAGTAGGGGTGATCAGAAAATATTACAATAATCGCATCAGACAAGCGGTAGAAAACGAGAACAGAACAGACAAGTAGAAGACAAACTAGACAGAACTAAACCGGCAATGTCAGGAAAACAAGGCAGAATGCTATTCATGGTTAGCCCTGCTGAGATAGCACACAACTCTATATGTTGCAACAAAGAATAAACCTTAACCACATTTGCTGTGTCCCGAACACTATTTTCTCTATGGCAATTGAGGATACACATGTTTTGAAAAGTTATTTTATTCCAATAAAAATCCAGCCTCTGTTTTTTTAGAAGGGTCCTAATAAAAATGTAATTTGCCACATCTGAAGCAGATTTCATGCACACTCTACAGAAAGGCAGTCGGTTGTCACTATTTTAAGCGCAAGATCCGTACTCTTTTGTTAAATGCAGCTCTTGTCAATCTGAACCCCGTGCCTCAAACGAGTGTCCAGCGGCAAACCGGATCTCTGCGAGAGCCTTTGTAATTACGGGGAGCTGAATGGGTGAATACATCCCCCAATCCACAGGACTAGCTTGCAATGCATTTCATCTGTTTTAAGCCCTGCTTCAATATTCAGGATAATGTCACGACTCACAACTAACATCACAAAAGGATTGAAATGTGTGCGTGCGTGCGTGCGTGCGTGCGTGCGTGTGTGTATCTGTGCGCATGAGGGATGTCTTCGAAAAAGACGAGCCTGTAATCCGAGGACCATGAGTTTGAACCGGTTGCCCTCAGGCCAGACACTGTGCCCCCCCCCCCTTTCCTGCTGTGTAATGGTAGAATGTTGCTTTTCATGACCTAAACGTGTTCTAATTATAAATGGATTCATGGACTCACTATATATCCCCATGTCCCTGTGTTTTTGCCTAGTGCTTGCGTGCATCTCTCTGTGTCGGGCCAGCGCAATGACCCGTGGCCATATACACCGGCACCGAGTACGCGGAACTCATTTCCTGTCCATTACTCCCTCAGCCATCTTCCCAGACAGGTCGAATTAAATTACAGTGGAATATGCCCAAAGCTTAGCCTTGGGCTCCTTTAGAGAGCGGCCTCCATCCACGCAGCTGCGATCTTTCCTGTGGGGGGTTAGGCCCAGGAATAGGCTCCCTCCAGAGGAAGGGAAGTGCACTGCAGGGGGGGGCACCTGTGCAAGGCCTGTCAGGGTTCACCACATAAAGAAACGCTGAGGGGGGCCAGCAGACTATTGCAATGCCGTTGACGTGCCTGTAAAAATGCTGTTAGCACTTCACGACAGAGTAATTGCCGCCCCATTGCCTCATTGGCCCCATGATATAATATGAGTCATTCTACTGATCCAAAGGTCTAGTCTTTTCATCAGAAAGCCTCTTCTATGGAATTAGTATCTGCTAATGCATTCACCAATGTGTTCAACTGTGCTTTGTGTGTTGGAAGGGAATGGTAACGAGCTAATAAGTATTAATGTACTTTTTTTTTTACTCTAGTCTGTCTTAATTAATTAATTCGCTAATGTGCTGAGATCACATAGCGGTAATATCGTCATTGGCACGTCTTTAATATGTTGATTTCCCTCTTGAGTTTGACGTTCTGCACGTATCTGGTCGGTGTGTGCGCACACGCACATGCGCTCTCCGTGTGTATAACTTTGTGCTGAGTCACCTGTGCCATAGTGATCGCTAGCTGGCTAAATGTACCCGTTTTGTTGTGCCTGCTTAAAGTCCATATTTATAGGCAAGTCTTGCCACTCGTAGCCGTCTTTGAAATGCCCCGGGCAGTTATTTAGGAAGACCGTATCTAGGCAGGTGGTTTAAGTCAATGCAGCCACACGATTGGTTAAATGTGTTAATGCTTGGCAGCTATAAAGCAGACAATTGGCTCTCAATTGGTGTTATTACTTGGATATGTTTCTCCAACTGCCATATTTGCCGCTTCAGAATTATCCCATAGAGCTTCATTCATTCATTCATTCATTTACCCAGGGCACTCTTGAAAAAGAGATTTGAATCTCAATGAGTCTTTCTCCTGGTAAAATAAAGGTTTAATAAAAAAAAATCTAAATTATACAAGTGGCATGTCTCCTCTATATAGTGTCTCTGACGTGCTCCCGTTCTGCCATGTAACAGTCTGCCTCATACAGGAAGTACAGTAGCCGTGATCGGTCCCCCAAAGCTTCTGTCTTCCGTGCCGTGTAAAGGCTGACTCGGTTTACTCGGCCGTCATTAGAGGCTCGGCGCTAGGTCAAACTGCTTCGGACGTGGATAATGTTCGTGTTTTAGTGGCAGCCGGGGGTCGGTGTCAATTAAAATGCACATTGCTTTTTACGACGTTATGTAGGAAGTTGTGGTTTCTCTCTTGCGTAGCGGCAGTGAGGTAAGGGCGGGTGATAAAGTATGTGTTCACAGCCGATTATGGCTTACGGGTGGAGGCTATATTTGAAGGCGATGCCCACGTCGGCCAAATTAATATTGCATCTCGATAGGCTGTGAGTTGTTTGTGCAAGCCACATTTAATAGGGTGCTTAGAGGGCTGTTGTACACAGACTGACAGCACAGCGATTATGAAGATTATGACGACGATTTTGGCAGCAGGACAGGGCTAGGGAGTTCAGCTGCTAAGGCACAGTATTGTACGCCACAGAAAATACACTTTAAACACACAGACACACACACACACACTCGGCTTAGGACAGGGCAATGGCTCCCCAACAGACAGTAATATGAGAATATCCTAATAAAGTTACGTCCTGTATGTTGAGTAATCAAAGTCAGTGTGTTAACACTGCAAACTCTTTGTTTCCATGCTTAGCTTGAGTCATAGCTGCGGCTAGGTGGCTAACGTGTCAAAGCATAATATAAACCGCCGGGGAGAGGCAGAGAGGGGTAGAGAGAGAGAGAGGGGGCGAGAGAGAGAGAGGGGGAGAGACAGAGGGAGGGAGAGAGACAGGGGGAGGGAGAGAGAGGGAGAGAGAGAGAGAGGGAGAGAGACAGAGGGGGGGAGAGAGAGAGAGAGAGAGAGAGAGCTTGGCA
>JAOEGT010099209.1:0-13331 GCA_025447795.1 Speoplatyrhinus poulsoni | reverse complement strand
GTTCCAGAACCAAGACTGTGCGTAGAGGTAAGCCCCACCAGATCTAAATGGTAGCGCTCCACTTCCCGCACAAGTTCTGGCTCCTTCCCCTACAGCGAGGTGACGTTCCACGTCCCCAGAGCCAGCTTCTGCTGCCCGGGTCTGGTCCGTCGAGGCCCCTTACTTTCACTGCCACCCATATGACAGCGCACCCGACCCCCACGGTTCCTCCCACGAGTGGTGGGCCCATAGGATGGGATAGGTCTAATGAGATAAATATACAGGGCTGTATTTTTGTGTCTATGTTTACATTCACTGTATTAGCATGTCACTATCATTCTGTCATCTTCCAAATTGCAGACATGTTAGCTGTCACGAGCCGGAGGATCCCCGTCTTGATTAATGACAGTATTTATTTATATCACGGCACAGCGCGGGACCGGGATACACTTCATTAACATATACCTAGCAGAAATTGATTGTCTAATTTTCATAACGGGACTGGTCGCTGCAGCCGTCAATCATTTATTTCAAGTAATGCGAGTATAGATTAGCCGGCCTGTCTGCTGCTGACCAATGGAAGAAATATCAACCTAAAAATAATGCAACGACAGCTATGACGAAAGCGTATTTCTTAAATGTATTGAGTTGCCTGAGATATACAGACATACATATATTTAGGCTATATTTAAAACAATGGCACGTGGCTATAAAGTAGTAGAAATGTCTATGTAGACTATTTATAGTCTAATTTGTTTTGAGCCACAGCTCGACAACTCCATTACACCACCTGACCATACTTAATAAAGGGACATTTAAAGTTGAAAAAGTTAAGGAAGCTTGACTTACATATTTATCTCTCTGCCATGTTTCCAGGCTGGAAACAAAACGCTCGACATCTGTGATCTTGGGTTCACCGAAGGGGTTTTCCGCCGAGGGTACAACAGACCTGTTGCGCACATCAGCAGCATATTGGCTGGACTTGAAGCAGTTCCGGGCGACCATCAATGTTTGGTAAAACAGACAAACCGCGACCCCAAAGAGGAGTAAACGGCCCGAGCAGTATCTGCGGCGCAGCGTCCACAGACGCCCACACTGCATCCCCGCTCCCCTCAAAAGTTTGTCTATTGAAAACAGCAGGCATACCATGAGAGATAACCTTTACTTCACATCAGTCTCAAACCAAGCCATTATGCCTTCCCACCGTCCGGTCTACGGCGCGCAGTAGTTCATCTCAACGCAACCAAAATGTGCCCAAACACGCACTGCGTTTTATAACAGGTAGGCTATGCATTTTCTTGTAAACATAAGTAATGTAGTTATTTGATAGGTTAAATGATATTCAGACGAAAACATGACCGATAAAGGACGAATACGTCGATATGTTTAATTCCTCTCTATTCAATAGGCTACACATCGACTTGCGCTTTTGACTTTCCTTGTCCGTTCGATGGAGTATGCCTTTCAGACCGTCCGTTATAAAGCACACACACGCGATCTGGAATAACTATAGTCTACTCATATAATCGCAATCGGACACGGAAAACTTCACCGCGCTACGATACTTGATAAATCGCTCCAATTTGCAGGGAAGCAGTATAGCCTTTAACTTCTATTTCCAGTAGCTTATAGGCAGGAAGCATTACGGTAGTGTCCTGCAGCCCGTCACATAGAACTAAATAACCAGTTCGGCAGTCAGTTGGAGCACAGTAGCCTATCCTCGTAGTCCGTGGAATAGAGCGCAGTCCATCTGGTTTGCGTTAACTCCAAATGATTTCATTTCCTCCAAAAGATCACTGCAGTTACAGGCTACATACACACAGCGAACAGTAAACAGCTACCGATTCAAAGAATTACCGACAGTTACTGCTACTATTCTCAAAAGTATACGCGACGGATGGGTGATGTATTCATTAAGAGTATATTTTTGCGCAAGGATTCCACGTAGTATGTGGAGCGAGGTAAAGTGCACGCATGCCTTGTCAGTAGGCTGAGACGTAACCCTCGACCCCCCACCTCCCCTCCCTCCCCTCCTTTGTATGCTTATGGCCCTGGCAAGTTAGTGGACCCTTCTGCAGCTTAAAAGTTATTTATATCACAGTAGCACACATACCTACTTCTTCCCATAACACTGTATGGAATTATTGCAAAAACATTATAGCTAAACTAATAGATTAATATGAATAAATGTACACACTATATACATACAGAGATACAAGTAACAAAAAGATACAATGTAACAAAACAAAAACTTGATCACTTTTATTTGACATCTCTGGAAACATACACACCATCAGTGCATACAAATGACACACACACACGCACACGCACGCACACACACACGCACGCACATCATCATGGACAGATGTTTTTGTACATTGTGAAAACTTGAAAAGACAGCGAGAGGGAGCCCATTCCTACTATCCAACAAGAACACCAGATATCTGCCATCTTCTCACTAGTTCAATAATAACTGCCAGCATCTACACCACTTCTGTCAGAGGTACATTTCACCGCGTTAGAATTCTGATCAACACACGTAAAGACATCAATCAGCTGGGCGCTGATATCTTCTTTTGCAGTCCTAAAAAATACCACAAAACAAAAAATAAAAAAATACAACGCAACCGTCTTGCATTTCAACTCCTCCTTTAAATGTCACGTTCAACTTGCACTTGCACGACCCATGTCAAAATCACAGGCATGACATCGCCATGCCTGTGAGCAAGAAGAGTGACGTGGAATGTCTGGATGTAAGCAATGAAATACTGAAGAGAAGAGAGGGCTTTACCAAAGTCTTTGTCTAAACAACGCTGTCCTCCGAGCCTCCACAAGATAAACAGTGCGGCCTTATGCACAAACCTCTGGCCTACGCCGTCTGAGAGGCTGCTCGGCCAGACAGGAGGGCTCTATGTAAATCAAGACAGGCTTGTTGTACGAGTTGGAGGAGTCGCCGCCGTGTTTGAGAAAAGGGTGGGGGGGAGGATTCACCGGAAGGACAGGGGGTTGGAGGGGAGGAATGGGGGTGGGGTTAGCCGGGGACGGCTAGCAGCTGGATGTGGCCACCGGTAGGCCGAATCATTTGTGTCTGCTGCCTCTCCTCTTCATGGCAGCCGTGCACTGAGGACAGTACCACTTGCCCTTGGGGGCTTCTGTGAGCCCCACGCAGCCGTAGTGGAACCACTCGATGGGGCACTGGGGGAGAGCACAAGTGGCTTTAGTGTCTAGAGCTGCATGAATGGTCGGTGCACGAGTACATATGACTGCTCCACTTGATACTTACATCCGTGTTGTCGCAGCCAACCATTTCTCCGTAGGAAACCTGAAGCAATGCATCATACAGCTTAGAAAGATACATATAAAACGCACGACTCAATACTTCCCAAACTACACCCACAATCCCAGCGAATGTGATTTTGAATATGAATTTGGTTTAGTTTGGATATGAAAAAAACACTTTACACAAAAGCGCCCATTGAAAAGTATTCTGCTCGTGTCAACTGGAAAGAAGCACGGAAAAAGTAATAACTGCAGTTTTACGGATCAGGCTCTCTCTCTGGTTAGTTTCCAGTTACACCGTTTTCAACTGGGCATTCAAGATATACTTCCAGGCCAGGACTTTGGCTTCCATCAGATTAGTATTGGAGATTCGCTTGCCATCAACCCTGTCCAACCCACAGTTTGCCTACAGGTCATCCTATAGGCCAGCACGTGCGTGCATGTGTGTGTACCTGGTTACAGATGCAGTAGCGGGGCTCGTTGGGGTCGTATGTCCAGTCCGCCTGGCTGTTAGCCTCAGCCTCGGGCAGCGCCGACACCTGCTGGGAGAGCTCCTGGGCCAGGGCGGACGAGGAGGAGCAGGACGACAGCGAGGAGGACGAGGAGGAGGACGACGACTGGTGGGCGGAAGACTTGATGCCGCTCCTGGAGGAAGAGGAGAGGTGAAGGCAGAGGTCAGCTGTCAAGGACATGACGTCATGGAGACCGTTGCACGGTGGGGATTGGGGGGGGGGAAGGTTGCTGTCAGCCGCAGCACGTTACTATTCTTACAGCGGCGTTACTATTCTTACAGCGGCGGCGGCTATCGGACCTCAACACTAACCCTCGTCTCCTGCCGTGGCTCGGCCAATCACGTTTGTAAGACAACAACGTAATAATAACCAGCGACCGACTGATTATTATTAACCGTGTTTCCTCTCAGCAGCGCATCATACAACCCCCCCGCCCCCAATAAAAACACACGCGGTCGTACTTGGACTTGCGCCCCCTGGAGTCGGAGGCGGTGGTGGCGGGGGCGAGGCTCTGCGTCAGCGTGGAGGCCAGGGCGGAGGAAGAGTAGCCCGTGGTGTCCTTGGACAGGGAGAACTCCCGGCCCAGCTGGAAGTCGTTATTCTTGAAGGCCTCCATGCTGGCTTTCATACTGGAGGTCCTCCTGCCCTCCTTCATCTGCACACACACACACACACACACACACACACACACACACACAGTTATCAGCCAGACCTATATAGGCGGTTTCATCTTGACAACAAAAACGTACGTTACTGCACATGCGCTAACTTTCTGGCCTAAACATCACTTCCGACTGACCTCCACAAACATTCATAACAACAGAATCAATGAGTAGTCTACAGACACTTTTATCAAACAATATTAATCAGTTTAAATAAATTACATTAGCTAGTAAAAAGGATCTCTAGTTTGTTGTTTTTCGGGGATACCAATCAAAGGAAAGAACCGTTAACTGGACACATTTTAATGGATAAGATACACACTGTGCCCTCAATTGGGTCCCGCCGTGAATTGGGTCCCTTGATGATAAAATGCTACTATGAGATAGGGCTGTCAGGATAACTGTAATATTGCAATACTGTGGTGTTGCTAACCCAAGCGCAGGCCGTGGCAAGCAACCGCCGTTACCGCAATGTTGACATTTGATTTTTTTTCATGAGGCTAGCCCATCGAATATGACGTCTGATCTAGGGTGTGTGCTCTATCGGAACACAAATTCCCCCAGCCCCGTATTAGCCGGTTGTAGCCTAGCGATTTATAGAATGCATGCTTCCTCATTCATGGATACTAGCCACCGCCAATACGATGTTACGTGTCATTTTGCTGAGAAATGACAAGGCGCGCGGCGGTACGCACACACGTTCACTTCACACACAGACAGCTGCTATAGTCGTGGGTGGGTTAGGCGTGACGCAGCAGAACTTTATCTTAGTAGTAGTCTCTGAGGTGTGTCTAGTCTATAGACTATCGATGATATCTGCCATAGTATGAAAACTGTCCAAAACGGCCTTTTTTTTAATTCTGTTTCTGGCTGCTGTCTCTTTTGCCATCACAGTAATTGTGGTTCCTAGTGGTCAGTTTGTGTTGCATTGTGTAACTCTTGTAGCAATGAAGCTGGTGTTGTTCTTAGTATTCCAAATGGTTGATTTTAAAAGGTGTATTTTAAACATGAATATAGCAGCAAACAACTACTATTTTCTATGTTAAAGAGGATATAGTGGAATATTGTCCTTAGCAGGGTGTTGTAATGTAATCCATTTAATATTTTATTTGTTTACATAGTGCTGGCCCTATGCAAGCATGTGTGGGCCCGCACTTATTATTTGGCTGAGAAGCAGGTGCTTAGTGTGACATCTAGTGGCAGAAAGTATAGAAAATAAAATAATTAAGACTAGTCTACAGATCAAATAAAAATAAAAAAAAAACATTCCCAGATTATACCGCTAAAGGGCGAAAATTTATACTTAATAAAACTGCGATATGAACCGAACCGTTGCTAAAAAAAACGAGGTATGAGCCAAAGCGTGGATTTAGTGGGCCGTTACACCCCTACTAATAACGAAGACGTGCCTAACCGATAGTGAAATGGCTTGGGTAGACCTAGAATTAGTTATGTTGTAGCCTAGCCTCACTGTCAAACATGTCTGAATATAAAAGTAAATCAACAAAACATTCAGGAAGCGTAATATGCACAATCCCATCAAGGGCACAACACCTGATAGGTACAGCTACCTATCCGTTCATAACAAGTTATTTTTCTTCACTGTCACGTATGAATTTCTGTCACTATAAAGTAACAGATACATATGAATCATCAGATGATTTAGCTGATGGGTTTCGAGATTGTATTCATCATCATCAACTTTTATTAACAGACTCGTGGTCCGTTAGATAAAACATACAAACACAAACAGAAATACAACGCATACATCCAAAATGTAAAAAACAATTTGATAAAAAAGGGAACATTCCCCCTTATTATAAAAGGCAGTTATACCAGTGTTTCCACATAGTTGACTGATAACGTACAGTACTAAAACATGGGTTTGACAAAAGCATGATAATGGAGTTATTCTACGTTGATGAAAGTCATTTGATGTCAATGTCGTATCCCACTTAAGTATCAAATGTTTCTGAATTGATATAGCCTGTCTGTTGATGATGGGACATCATTCTTACAGTAAGCTAATTCCATGAGGGACACTTTTAAAGTTAGGCTTACTGTAGATTTGATATAATTGTGGACAAAAGTGGATTTTCATAGTAGAGCACAGATTAGAATGAAAGTGCCCCCCCGCCACAAGACAGGTGCATGATTGACATAGCTCAAAGCTAGCGTAGGTAAAAGGCTAGCCACGAGTTTAACATGGAGTGTTTTTCAAAGAAAAGGTGGATGAAGCCGGTTAGCATACTATGAACATTTTACAAGAGGATACCGCCGTGCTCATATGAAGAGAAAGCAATGTGAGGCCTCCGTTTTGGTAAAGTGAATGCATACTGTGTACTAGGCTATACGTTTGTTGTCATAGAATGTCAGAGAAACAGTGATCTTACACATTCTATTTAAGAGACAGACGTATCCTAACCATTTATGAACCAGGATAAAAGAACGTGATGACATTGTCATGATTTTGCTTCACCCAACCATGCTATCGTGTTGGGCCAGTACCTTGGGGTGTTCCCTGGTACATCGCTCTATAGCAACCTAGTAAATAAATCCCTGGAACATGATAGAATGGGATGTGTGTGCTCGCACCGTACCTGTGCTGTGGCCTGTACGGCGTGGGCGGCAGCCATGGTGATGGCCCCCGCCCCGGAGCCTGGCCCTGCAGGCAGGGAGCTGAGGTTGTAGGCCAGAGGCTGGGAGGAGTTCGCGCTGTAGACGTTGTTAGTGGACGATGACGTGCTGTTGGTTCGGCAACCTGCAGGGGGCAATGTTGAGGTATAATGAATAATACATAAAGTAAGAATGACCAACCGACAGTTATCAGGAAGACTTTTGCAATTTATTTTAGACAGTACTGCTGATCATTTGCCGCTATGGCTGTAAATAAATGATTGTGCCTTAAATTTGAATGAGTCAATCCCCATTACTCTCTGATTACATTGCTCTAAACCGCAATGTGCTGAGGTTTAAATTATTTTAAGGAAGGAAAAAAAAAATGACCTTCACATCTTAATTATATACTAAAGATCTAGAGAATATACGAACTAGTATACTGCCACAACATTTAGTATTTTAGTTCAAGGTATAATCAGCTATTGCAAGCTAAAAGAAAGCAAATACACTTTCTTACTTACCGTTCTTGAGAATGACCCTGCCTTTAAAATGATTTATTTACACAGTGATGCGCTAGAATGCACCCGTCTATTCAGAGTGCTGACAAGAATGCAGATCATGTCTGACAGATGCGGCTGTGTTTTCTGTCTACCTGGCGTGTTCTCCTTGGAGGCATCTGAGGTCAGCGTGGAGAGCAGGGCTTCAGACTTGAACTTCTTCTCTGGGACGTGCTCTGTGGTGTGATGCGCAGGCGTGCTGTATTTCCTCTCTGTTGCACAAGACACAGGGCACAGCGCCTTTTAGAGCCCAACTACTAGATATTAATGACATCTCGGGGAGAAGAAGAGAGGAATCGAGACATGGAGAGCAAGCCGGAAGATAAACTGCCGCTAACTCTGCTTGCTACCTGGGAGGACTAACAATATACACACACACAATGTGTGTCCAATACTTACTCTCAGCTGTGGTGTGAGAATGGACATGGTGGTTGTTGACTGGCTGAGAAGGACTGTCCATCTCTAAGGATCCTGAAAGATGGAGGAGGCAAGGTTATATTTCTGTCTGCTTGAACCACTTCCTAAAACCACTGCAGGGGTTCCGTGTGTAATTTCCCGCAGTGGTGGTGCTTCATACAGTATGTACTAAAGCTTTCCCATGTTTGGGGGAGCTTGGAGGTACAAAATATTGTTCTTCAGATATTCAGTAGCCCATGCACCACCGGGGTTGTTTCCACACACACAGAAATATCCTTCTCAAAACTATAGGTTTTAAAGATAGTAAACTCTTCTGCAAATGCTACACTGTTTTGCACCATTTGTATTCTTCAGATATGCTTGAAGCTAAGTTTTACAAATATAGTAGCGCCAACTCAAAGTGGCAGGTCTCAACAGTTACTAAGCAACTGTGACAGGATCTGGGATTGGGTGTACTATAAGTGACAGCTGTCACTGGTTGCTGTGCGGTGAGTGTGCATGTGGGGCCGTGGTGATTGACAGCAGTCTCTTACGTCTCTCCAGTATTTCTGTGATGCCGGCGTTGTCGGCTTCCAGCTCCATTTTAAACTTGGCCAGTTCCTGGTCCAGTTTGCGTAGATGCCGGTCCACCTAGAACCGAGAAAACAATATACAAATAGTTCTTTTTAATGTCAAAATGTGCAGAAATAATACATTAATATGCAGAATTTGACTGCCATATTAATACATGTGTTACAAGTAAGCAAATTGTCTACTGTATGTGTCTGGTGTTATACTGCCATCTAGTGGTGATTTGATAGCAGTGGCGTTTTGATAGCAATGCAACCAGTTTAGAAGTTGTCTTGCATATTGCATTTGAATAGTGAAATGGAGAATAGTGTGCATTGTCTTAGATTAAAAAGCAACTCAGTCACATAGAATGTTGCATTTTTATAATTTTTAAATTGTGAAATAGCCACTTGACAGCACAATAGGAGCAGGGATCCTCCCCTGTTGCAAATCAAATATATTTGGCTAAAGTAGTACTGCTGAAGTGTACAGTTGGCCAAGAATAACCAGAGAGAGAAGCACATTCTGGCAGAATAGCTATGTTTACTCACCAGATCATAAATCTGATTAGCCAGCTGCACTTTCTCATCTGCATCCTCCAAAGCCTTGTAGTAGTCCTAAAAGATAATAGAGCTTCAACTGAACAGTAAGAGCAAAACCTCCTACAGCGTTCAGCAGAACCTATAGTATACACATTATTATGGAGGACGGGATACATGGGATGAAGATGGAGCACTCTATTATTACTGTCATCAATGTTCTGCCTCTGGAGTGGTTCTATTCATTCTGTGCTCTGACAACCTCAAAAAGCACGGCCATGCTCACAACCGCAACAACTCACTGCAGGCATATTTGTGTGCACTGGGGGAATCGAAGAGGACATGCGAGTGGTGTATCGCAGCACGGATACTCAGCGCAACTCGCTTTAGCCCACACCATAGCAGATGTGATTAGCGTAACGTTTTACCAATTGTGCCGATGCAACACAATACACATACATACATACTACATCCTATAACAACGACATTGTGACTCATGCACACACATATATATATTGGTAATAATCAGGGCAAACAATATATATATATAATTATTGTACTTTTATAACTATAGCCTTAATGGCACATTTACATTAATATTAGCAATATTAGTATTAATGGTATTAGTAGCAGCAGCAGCAGACATTTCAGACAGATCATTACTAATGTGCTCCATTTATAAGACTTAAAAACCCAATAAGCATTTGGGGGTGGTGGGGGACGCTTGAAGTGAAGTCAATGCAGTGGTGAACTCTGTGTGGTGGGGTTACCTTTTTAATGACCTCCATCTGTTCTTCTCTCCACTCTGGCTTGTTCTTTTTTGCATTGGCAAAGAATTCAATCACTTTCTGTTCCAGCTGGTCTGTGGCGTCTGTGGCAAGAGAAAACAATATTGTCAAAATATGATATGATGCAGGGCTACTTGTGTGTAGATTGCACAAACAACCCTCAGGGACAAATCCATATGTTGTATACACAAGTACATTTACACATAGATTATTGTTCAGTCATCAATCAGTAGGGCTGCAATGTTTGGTAGCCTAATGTTGTATTTATTGTACTTTTTATTTCTTCACAACTTCCTTAACAAGTATTTGTGTGTGATGACATTCATTAACAATACTCATTAACAATTAACAATAACAACAACAATAATAGACTAGCACTGCTGATTGCATTCTACTGATTGCAAGTTTGCCCTGATTACTACAGTGGTGATTACTATTCTGCAAAAATAATGATAATACCAATTATTGAAATGTGTTAAAGCTGTAAACCATCTCATAATAGCATATTCTAAGTAAAAGATACTTCAATGGCAAATACTAATAATTACATTTACACATGCCTTAGAAACTCTATATAGATTTTAAATAAATGTAAACAATGTGCGTAAATAATCATAACATGCTTTTGATTATTACTATTATTACTATTATTATTATTATTATGATGATTGTTATTGTTGTTATATTATTGTTGTTATTTGTAGAAGAGTGATGACCCGGAGGCAGGTCTGCGCATACTTTGAACTTGCAGGTCCATCTCCCTCATTTCCGTAAACCTGTCGCGAAGATCCATGGGTAGCTGCTCGATCACTGCCAGAGGGAAGAAAAGGCGATTAACCAGCTAGCATGGCTAGGCTAACGGCTCGAGTGCACGACGGCAAAATTAATACACATTTCAAGCACAAAACACATAAATAAATCCGCCGATACACTGTGGCAATGTAATACTCACTTTCGAGATAGTCCTCAAGGTAAAGCATCTTGATTAATTTGACGATTTAAGCGTTTTATAAAACAATTTACGTCTTTCAATATGGCGCCGCCAGCCGCTGTCTTGGCAAGAAAAAAATACTCAGAAACATTGATGTCAGAGAATGTGACGCAAACAGCAGGCAGTCATGCGATTGGTCAGGTTGAGAATCGCGTAGTTCGTGTCCTTGTTGTTCGTGCCCCATGGTATTTGTAGTTCTAACCACATACATGAGACACATTTGCAGGGGAAAATAGTCTAGGCCTACTATAATAAAATTTTGTTAGAGGAATTTGAGTAGACATAATTGTCCGAATAGCCAGTTAGTTATAGATTAGACCTGCTGCTATTAGAACATTGTTTAATGTAGACAAATACAAAATAGCATATAGACCTGTTATGCCTAACTGGACTGGATTTGTGAGGTCAAATAAGATATTGCCTATAGCCTATAGTCTACAGGCATAAGTCAGTGGTCTGCAACAATTATCCAATCAAAAGAGCCATGCCTCTAAAAATGATCTAGGCTATATGCAGAGCTGCAGAAAATATAGCATACTTAATAATAAACTTAAAATAGAATTAATTCACGTTTTACCCAGGGGCGTTATAGTGATTTTGAACTGGGGGACATTGAAATGTTTTTTATTTTGTTTTGTTTGCACTTAAATGCCAATTTCTGGTGACTTTTGAAAACAGAATATAGGCTATGGTTACTAAATGTAAACAATTTGGATATAGCCTTTGTGAAATCCTACTAAATATAATTTGAAATTATATTTTGTGGGGGGTGGGTGGTAATAGGCTATAGGCTATTAAATGTTTATAAAATCCATGCAGCCACTTGGCTGCATGGATGTTGGCTTCACCTAATGTACAAATGTCACCTTGTTAATGTGTTGTTTGCCACAACCACATGCCCATATTAGCATATAAATAGGTCACATATGGTTAGCCTATGCTCAATTATAGCCTATTAGAAAATAAGGTAGCCTTTTTCACAAAATTGTAATATGCGCGTCCTGGTTGCCTCAAGCGCCTATAGTGCCAATAGCGGCAAATGACAGACGATAAATTCGCTGTCAGAAAAAAAACATGACTTAAGCTGCATCCTGCTCTACACAATAACTCTCTCAAAATCTGCCCTTTTGACCCATGCATGCTCTGTGTTGGAGGCGGCCACATTCCTTCCCTCTCTTAGGACGCACAGTCCGGGACTCTGCTGTCGAGACTTAATTAGTCAAAGCACTAGGACCCTGTGGACCGCCCCCGGCTGCACGACTTTGTGCGAGCTTCGGGATTGTTGCCATTCTAAAAAACACTGAAGTTGGCCAGGACAGGAGAGGAGCGCCTCGCCAGTTGCCACTACTGCGATGTTGGATAGAGCATCAAGTGGCTTACGCACTAGCGCGCTATCCTAAGTTTACCCGCTGTTATATTTTGATGGATTTGTTTAATGTCTTTTCCAAGTTAATTTTTAGTTGTTTCCATATCACTGTAAACGTGAATGCGCTCTATAGGCTTTCTCTCGCTTACTTGCGGTTGCAACCCCGCTTACAGACACGACTGGAGTTCTTTTTCTCGCGGTGCTGCTAAGTGAGTGATGATTGAGATGGATAGCCTATAAGCTCAGCTGATCTGTGGTTGGTGCACTCACAGCATCCTATGGTCCAGGAAATCAACAAGTCGCCCGTTGCGAATCATTTTATAAACTTCCCGCACGGATATCTAGGCTGCTAAAACAAGACTGCAGCGGTCGTACGGGCTACTGGCGACGCGCCTGAGCCCACCAAGGCAAGTTAAACCGGTATGTTCACGCACCGTTGCTGCACAGTCAGTCGCTCCGTGGATTTACAATAAACTCTAATCAGATCTCATTTAACTTACGATATGTTATGTTTACAGTAAACGATGTTGTCATGGTGTCCCGGGCCAAGATGAGGGGTACTGGCCAACAGTTGCTGCGCACAGTATGGCCCGGGAGGACGCGGTGAAGTGCTTACGCTGCCTGCTGTATGCTCTCAATTTACTGTTCTGGGTAAGTGAAGCGCTGGACCCGCTCCGCAACAGCTGGTCCGCTTTTACGTTAAACCTCGCGGTCTATATAGCAGGCTCTCCTCTTTCCAGCTTCCAGTAATCTCTCTCTTTCAACTTTCTCCCACTAATCAGCGTGTTCTGCCCCCCCCCCCCCCCTCTTATTTCCCTGTCTGCGGCCAACATTTTATTCGTTTGTCAGCCTTGCAGTTTAAATACGTGTCGTGGACTTGACATCTGCGTGGTTCACATTCTAAAATGTTGTGGGCAACAGAAAGTGATATGTGTGTCTATTTGTGTGTGTGCGTGCGTGCACTTCTATATTTCTGCCTCCCCAGCTAATGTCAGCATGTGTCCTGGGAGTGGCAGCATGGCTCCGGGACTACCTGAACACTGTACTGACCCTAACAGCCCCCCCCAGGTCTG
>JAOEGT010099178.1:5000-13333 GCA_025447795.1 Speoplatyrhinus poulsoni | reverse complement strand
AAATACTCACAAATATCTCGTAACAGAATCAAGACTGACCCTTCCCTCATTCCACAGCAGTTATCCAGCAGGTTGAGATACTACGGAGAGCACAAACACATACTTCATCCAGTGTCAAGCATATTGCAATCGGTAATACCACAACACTGTTGCACGTAAAGAATGGCCACCAAACGTGTCTGTGTTTTGTACTGAAACATGTTTGTTAACATGCGATAAATGGGCTGTGTTTGTAGTGTGCTTAGGGACATACGGCAAAATGAGAGGAAATGGGTTTGGCATGAACTTCAAGCAGAAAGCCTATACAAGTGTGTGTGCTGCTACGCGCACACGCAGTCTCTCTCTCACAGACGCACACACAGTCTCTCTCTCTCTCTCACACACACACACACACACACGGTCACACGCAGTCTCTCTCTTCTCTCTCTCACAGACGCACACACAGTCTCTCTCTCTCTCTCTCTCTCACACACACAGTCTCTCTCTCTCACTCTCACACACGGTCACACACACAGTCTCTCTCTTCTCTCTCACACACAAACATAGTCTCTCTCTCTCTCTTACACACACACAGTCTCTCTCTCTTTCTCACACACACACACAGTCACACACACACGCTCTCTTTCTCTCTCACACACACATAATCTCTCTCACACACACACACAGTCTCTCTCTGACACACACACATACAGTCACACACACATACACTCTCTCTCTTTCTCTCTCTCACACACACACACTCTCTTTCTCTCTCACACACAGTCTCTCTCTCACACACACAAACATAGTCTCTCTCTGACACACACACACACAGTCACACACACGCACGCACACGCACACACACAGTCACACACACTCTCTCTCTCACACACACTCACACTCACAGTCACACACACACACTCTCTCTCACACACACACAAACAGTCTCTCTCTGACACACACACACACACACACACACACACACTCTTTCTCTCTCACACACACACACACACGCACACACGCAGTCACACACACACACTCTCTCTTTCTCTCTCACACACACACACGTACACACACACACACCTTTCGGAGATCCCCTCCCTGGCAGTACTCCATGGCTAACAGGGGCAGATCATTGGTGGCCACCAGCCTCTGCATTCCTTCAGGAACCTCCCTGGCTGCCACCACATTGACATGGTCCAGCCT
The DNA here is from genome assembly GCA_025447795.1 of Speoplatyrhinus poulsoni. Classification (NCBI taxonomy): domain Eukaryota; kingdom Metazoa; phylum Chordata; class Actinopteri; order Percopsiformes; family Amblyopsidae; genus Speoplatyrhinus; species Speoplatyrhinus poulsoni. The sequence continues at coordinate 12,148 of JAOEGT010099178.1, read as the reverse complement.
GAAGAAAAGGGTTCATGGTGCAAGACACGCTTAGATCTTACGTATGACACATACCTTTTCTCCATGCTACCACCCCAGAATGTCTGATGTAGTAATAACATTGTCCTGACCCTGTTGTCATTGGTCAAATATTAACAATGTATAGTCTCCCTTAAAAACCTGACATGCCAGAGGAATTGTTGTCACATGTCCATCTGGGGAGCCGTACATTGAAAACGTTTGTGAATGGTGGTTAAGTATTTTCAAAAAAATACTTTGCAGTTGATTGGATGAACCATCTGGTCGTTTTCGCTGTCGGCACACCTAAACCACGCCCATATAGCTATAAACACGACGCTGATTGAAAAGTTCAGTTGCTACTCAAACACATTCAAAATGATTCCTAGGCTTTCCAGACGGATTCTCATGGCGAAATTAAACTGAGGCCCAGACCATCCTGATCTCATGAGGCTAAGTCTTCCTGGGTATTTTGGTCTATTGTACTAAATGTATGCTTTTGATTATACAGTAAAAAGACATTCACTCAAAACGGCTCACTTACAGTATTTTAAATCAGATTATTGGGGGAAATACAGTGTCCTGTAAGCATTCCATAGAAAGATGCCTAACCCTACCTGCTCCTTACAGTAATAAAGTGACTCTTGTTAGTGATACTAGATCCCACAAATACAAATGTTTTACCTTGCAAAGAGAACGCCGACCATCTTATATGTTCAGTATAACAACGCCAAGAGCAGGCTTCATGCACAGGTCAGGCCACATGATGTCATGATACTCAGAGTGATACCCCCCCCCCCCATCCCGGCCCCTAACCTGACACGCCAGATGGTCTGTTACACACACACACACAACAATCTGGGCAGCTGTCCATTGAAAATGTTTTACAGTGTTTCTAGATTGCTTGCACACCATTCCTGGAACAAATAACAATCTCTCAAATCTTTTTCAAAGGGATTAATTCCCTTCCAAGATAAATTGATAACAGTACTGTAATACAATAAACATTGGTGTTTACAGTAAGGGAATACTTTGGTATATGCTGTTTTGTAAAAAAAAAGAAAAAAAAAGAAAGAAAGATACAAAAATATCCTTTAACTATCACACTGAGATTAGATGAAAGGAAAAGCCGGGGATGTCACCAGATGTATTTTAGGTGCTTTAGCTCCCCAGAAATATGAATTACCCCCCTTACTACTTTAAGATGTAAATTTACCAAGTTTCTAATTTTTTTTTCTCTCAATTCTAAACATTGTGGTAGCAGTGTTTACTCCCTACAGTGTGTTATTATGTGTGTTAAAGGTAGGGTTAGTTGTTCTCGAAAACGCCTAACTTCGAGCCAAGATCAAAGCAATATCCCTCCGCCGGCCGCGCAGCCTCACACATTGAAACACATTGTGAAGCAAAGCGTGGTACTCTGGCTTTGTTGTGAGCAGTGTTTGTTTATGTTCCCATTTACGGAGCCAGGGCTGTGTCGAAGTACCGAATACATTTTTTCGACACGCACAGAGAACGGTAAGCTAGCGAAATGTGAGGAGATATTTGCTGAATTTGACAGGAAGTGTATTAGTTAACAATTAGCTTGCAATAGCTGACTATACCTTTAATTATTAATCTCTCTCTCTCTCTCTCTCTCTCTCTCTCTCTCTCTCTCTCTCTCTCTCTCTCTCAGAAGTATACTTGCAGGTACCACTGCTACTGCTACTATTAATAATAACATGTATTTAGTTATTTAGTTACTCATAAGAAATGTGGCTGAAGACAGATTTCTATTTATTTAATAATAATAATACATGATGATCTTTGAAAACATATCGTGTTACAACCCAGTTACTGTGTGTGGGACCTAACATGGTAAATACAAATTAAAACATTATGTTACTATAAAATACAAAATTGGGTTTCCTTTGTTCCATCATTAATGCGTCCGTAAAAAAAAAAACAATACAATGCAGATTCTGCAATTATGTATTAAAGCCAAAAACATTCTGCAAGTTGGATTGGTGTTTCCATGCTTGTGTGTGTGTGTGTGTGTGTGTGTGTGCGCGCATGTGTGTATGTATGTATGTCTGTGTGTGTATGTATATGTGTGAGTGTGTGTGTATGTATGAATAAATCTGCGTTAAGCGACGGTAATTACATAATTGCGTCTTTCCATGTACATGTTTTCTGCCCTGTGGTTTTGTTTTCCCCTGGTTGCGCGTGGGCACATGAGGCCTGTGGCTCTGACCATGTCTGTCTGAAAACAACACACTTATTAAACTGTGACCTAACAAAAAGGCACTTTTACACCCATCCTTGCATACACACATGCCGAAACACACACATGCTGATACACACGTACCACACAAATAAGTGCAACCCTAGCAAAAGTTCTGTGCCGTACCCCCGCGACCCCACCCAATCGTCTACGTTCAAAGGCTACAGTGACGCTTTTGACACCCCATTGTGGGGGAATGTGAGGAGGTGGCATTTGAAATAGCCACCAATAGACAGAAATAACCCAAAACCAACACTTTGGCATGGAGTGTTTGAATGTTTTGGTAGTTTTTTTTTTTTTTTTTTATGGCTTTGGGATATAAAATTAGATTGTGTATTTTATATATAACTTGTAAAACAGATGGGCGCAGTAAATTAAGATGTCAAAGTCATTAGTTTTCAGTTTGTCATGGAATGTTCCGTGAAGTTCCAACAGGTCAAACCAGTGTTTTTCTCACTAGACAGATTTATTCATCCCAACACATACCTTGGCAGACTTTTCCCAGTGTTTTCACAATAAATAAAATAGGCCCGTTTGGTTTCACATAGTCCATTGCAGTGCTTTGCATGTCATTCTGGTAACATTCAATTTAATACCGTGTCAGCCAGTGGGTGACAATGAGTGTCAATCAAATCATTCAATCGGGTGATTGGACCACCTGCAACTAAGCAGAACAACAAATATTTGACTGTGATTTTCACACAGGCGCGTCAACCAATCGGAACAAGAACCACGTGGGAATGATTTTCCAATGGCCACCACCAGGGCCATGTAGAAGAGAGTGGCGCCAATGGAAGTTCGAAAATCTCAGTGGTCACGTGATTCATGAAGCTGTGAAACAAGTCTAGGAACTGCTTGGCAGGCAATATTAACCGATAAATACAGATACATAGCTGCAATTGTTGGTAACCAGTTGTTAATAACTGCATCGATTTACACTTATAATATATTTAATTTGTGCTTCTAGTATTTGCGACTAACTTCCGGGAACTGTTATGAGGTTCGATAATCTGCCATTGCTGTGGAAAAAAAAAACGGTCCATTGGAGTGAACAGAGTTGACGTGACTCTCTCTCTACATGGCTCTGCCCACCAACACTGGCTTTGGTCGGTGGGTCAACAATCAGTCAGTTTTTATTTTTTTATTTATATATATATATCACTATTCCAACCTGCCAGCCACGCAAAGCACTGTACAGTATTGCCTCACATTCAGCCACACACACACACACACACACACACACACATTAATACACCGGTAGTGGTGTCAGCCGCGCAAGGTGCCACCTGTGTGTGTGTGCGTGTGTGCGTGTGTGCGTGTGCGTGTATGTACCCATGCAAACAACTGTGCACTTGCATCAGTGCAACCACACGATTGGCTTAACGGGTTAACGGGTCTTCTAACGGGTCTTCAGCCCCTCTTTGGCAAGAGGGGCTGGATATGTGCATTCAGCCGCCATCTTTAGCGTTATACGGACTTCTCCCACGGACAGAGCGCTGGGTTCAATCTCACCTCTTCATGATCTGGATCTCCAAGCACCATCTCTCCTTGTTTCTCTCACTCAGCTCCTGCCGACACTGCTTGATCGCGATCTGCTCCTCTGTGTCCTGCACACGGTTCACACGCGAGCGCACATGCACACACATTAAAAGGGACAGTCAGTCATCCTGGAGAAAGCCTGTTTATATTCGATCTGTATCAAAATATAAAACATCTCTCCCCTTAATGCCATATATAAAAAGGTGCTCTAACAGTCTGTTCTAACATATGTTTTTTGAATAGTAAAATTGTGTGTATATTCAAACATATTCATCATAAAATATGTAACAATAGACAGATGAAGAGGTAGTGACCAAGTGCAAAAAAATTACTAATAAAACAACGCTCTCTATATTCTGTGCACAATGGCATCAGCGTCTTCAAAAACAATCTTCCTGAAACACTTGCCAGTATAGTGCCAGTATAGTAACCAAAGAGCATCCAGGAAGACTTCTTATTTTCATCCAGTCTGACTAGAAAAGATTTCCTGGAAGTTAAATCATTACAATACCAGAAGTGGCAGTAGCCTCTGTTGTGTCATTTCCACTGTCATTTCCACTTCCTGTATCAGCTTCGGTTTTAGAGTGACACTGGCGTTTAGCAAAGCCTTTCTATTATGAAACTGTTATTCAAAATATATAATATTATATTTGGGAATATATATATATACACACACACACACACACACACACACACAGGATGAAACATGCAAGTGTTATTGTAGACATAGTGTTATCAATAGGGTTATACAGAGGTGCGTTCAGAATTGGAAAACGAATGTTTGTGACAAACATGTTTGCTTTGAACTTGAATTGTAAGCGATTTGTGTAAACATTATAAAAATATTCACCCTTCCTCCAGCTTCAACGTGTGTTTGCCAAGAACTACCTCCTCAAATGAAGAATTTTTTTTTTTACATAACTGCTGAAGAAAGTATTGATGGCCACATGAGGAGGGGTAGAGAAGAGTATGAAAAGAGGAGTAAAGAGTAGTGTGAGCCACTCTGTCAGCCTTATATTATGTCAGTATAGGTTAGAGGTTAGGGATCCAAGCCCCAAAGGACCTGGATCATAATCACAATTATTATGGTCAATGTTGAAATCACGATTGTTTAAAATGATTGCTCATTGACTTTTTAAAGATGTTGCATTTACTGCACTACACAAAGAAAGCTCACAAGTCAGAGCTTTCTAATGTGGCTCGGGAAAGGGACGTTTGGGGTCCCCTGCTGGAACTGCTGCCCCCGGGACCGACTACGGATCAGCGGATTAAGATGTATGGATGGATGGAACAGTGAAAACACCTTCATTACCCTAATAATTTTCCCATTGATCTAAAATAAGAGTTTGCTTGCAAAAAATGTATGTGAAAAATAATAATTTTCTCTCGATTTCATTGTTTTTATGGTTGTTGAAGATTAAATTTAAATCACAATTAAAATGTGATTAAATGGAGGATATTAATCCTAAAATGAACCCTAAATCAAACTTACCTGTAATCAACCGTGAGCCAGATGCCTAAGCACTGTCAGCAGTGTACCTTAAATTACTTAATTGTAAAATGCATGTACCCTCTGCTCTTCGAACCAATACAATAAAATGTCAGTTACTAAGAGAGTCTAAGTAGTTCTAACCATGTTTGATATTCCAGACACAAACCGAGGAGTGTGCCTTTATTAATGTCTGTGCTTACTTGTTAGTGTAATTACATATCTTATGTTGCTTAATGCTACTGCATAATTAGATTGTGATGTACGTGAATATTGCTTTGTCCTTACAATAGTGATGAGTCATACTAAAGAATAGGCCAACAGAGAGGAAGGTTCACTAAATGGTTGCACTTCCCATGATGTTGCTTTGCAATACTCTCATCCTGTGAGTGAGTGGTGACTTCATTAGAGTCCGGCTCGGTGCATGAACCCAGCCCATATCGGCCGGTTTTCTTTTAATCAGAGAACGTGTTAAATAGGCAGCCTGAAATGCTCTATTGGTGACCTATAGACTATGTTTCTAACAGGAATTGGTAGCACAATTACCTTATTATGCCACCTTGTGACATTTCCAAAGCCTCCGGTGCCGAGACGTTCCTTCAACTCCCATGATCCACAGCTCTGAGGCTGCTGCAAAGGCACACGGTGCATTTCCCCGTCTGATGGACCCAAGCCAGTCAACAGGGCTACGAATATTAATACAGTCTCTTAATGGGTTGAAAGAGTCACAGACAAGTTCTCGTGGAATACACAATGAAGCCCGTTGAGAGGCGGGCTACTGCGGCTCTATCCATGTAGGCCTAGCCTACACCGACCAGCACATAGAATATTATTTTCTGTTTTTGACCCAATGTATAGGTAACAATGTAAAGTGTATGGCTTCCTTGAATTCTTATTAATGCACTGGTCGTGGAAGTAGGCTATGTGCACTTCTTCAACCAACGAATTATCCAAACTACTCATACCTCTGATTTTGTAGACTGTACCCAAAGAAGATAAAATAAAAAACGATCGACTTTGGAAGAAAAAAAAACACACTTTAACAAGTTAAATTCATTCAAAAGTTCTACTTTTAACGACAAACAAAAATCCCCAAACTTGTTACTTCCTGATACTCATGTTTCCTGTAAACACGCAGAATAGAAACACGCCCCCTGCTGCTAGAAAGCTTGGATGAGCGGACCCTTTCCAGAGAGCGGCTAGTGTTATTGAGCGCATATTACACATTATATATTATATACCTGCTTAATTTTCCACATACTGATTAAACTAAGAATTTGGACGAATTTTGTCTTTTATATAGTGAAACATCACACGCGTGCGTGCTTCGTGCCACAACGCAAACGGGATCCAAACATAATTTTATTCTCGCCGTTGACTACCATACATATTTTTTCCAAACTAAGGTTTCCACGCGGAAGTGATTTCGGCGCAATAGTAATGAAAACAAAGCAAATATATTTCACCTAATGAAGTTATCGTTTATGTATTTAATGTAAGTAGCTTGTCAGAAAAGAAGAAAAGATAAATGCAAAGGTAGCATGTGTTTTCACGTAAATATTCTGATGGACGCCCATATGCGTTGTGGGACGATTACATCAATGTGGTGACATGCTTAAGGCAAATGCTCGTTGGTAGGGCGCCTTAGTCCGCTTACTTAAAAAGAAAATACAGATACATTTTACTGTGACGAATTAAACATGAATGCCAAACTGTGTGTGAGGGCGTATGCGTGTGCGTGTGCGTGTGCGTGTGTGTGTGTGATATAAACAAGGATGTTTAATGAAAAGCAAACAACAGTGTTCACAGCAATGAAAAGCTCCCAGAATGCAACAGCTTCACAGTTCCACACAAACTGTGATT
>JAOEGT010099178.1:0-2500 GCA_025447795.1 Speoplatyrhinus poulsoni | reverse complement strand
ATTTTGTATTTTTGCTGCACAGATGCTGTGTAAAAATTGGAAAATAACATGTAGTGTAATACGATAATAACATAACAAAATTATGTTAAAATGTAATGAGTCATATATAACTAAATTAATATTTAAATGAAAAGTTATTTATATATAAGTTTTTCATTTAAAATTGTTTAACTGAATGAATGAAAATAATAATTTGGCTGTCGGGTGCAGCAAGCACCAAATGTGGGAGTCAGTTCTCTAAAGGATCTCTCAACAGTAATCTCTCTGAGAAGGGTACAGTGGCTCATTACAGTGTGTGCAGAGAAAGACATTTAGTATATGCATTCTATAGTGTTGTCAGATGGCTTTGTGAGTCTGTCCCAGAGGAGGGGTGGGGGGTGGTTTTGGTCTGACCTTACTGTCTCACTGGAGGGTGACAGAGCACCCTAAACATGATCAGGTAAGATTTGTAGAGAATTAATATTTTGGCACCGAGATTTAAAAGCTCCATCTGACTCATTCTCTTTCTCTTTCTCATTCCTGCTCCGTTTGACTGCCTTATTAATCCATCTCTCTCCCTTTCTGCAGCTGTGGACACAATGAGGTGACTCAGCTGTTCTCTGTTGGTTCCTCCTGTCATCCCTCTCTCTCCTCTCCTTCTGTCCCACCTCCTCCCTCCTCCCTGTTGTTCATCACCACCTGCTCCTCAAAGGCTTGGGTTCTTTCAGTGGTTATACTGTAGTTCTCTCTGATAAGGGGGCGCTGAGGGGAGGGGGGGGGGGGGTTGAAAGGCCATAATGCAGCTCTCTGTTCCATTGAACAGTCAGGTCACACTGTGTTTTATGAGTCAGGGGGACTGAAAGTAGCCTCACGGCGAAGTTCAGGATGGCCTCGCGAGCTTCAGTTTAATTTTACCGTGAGAATCAGTCTGGAAAGCCTCGTGATCATTTTGAATGTGTCCGAGTAGCAACTGAACTTTCTAATCAGCGTGGTGTTTATAGCTATACGGGCCTGGTTATCCAATCAGCATCGTGCATCGTGTTTATAGCTATACGGGCGTGGTTTAGGTGTGCCGACCACGGTGCCGACAGCGAAAACGACCTGATGGTTCATCCAATCAACTGCAAAGTATTTTTTTGAAAGTACAGCCATTCACAAACAGCTTCAATGTACGGCTCCCCAGATGGACGTGTGACAACAATTCCTCTGGCATGCCAGGTCAGACTGAAAGCCCAGTACAACCACAATCCTGCTTGCTGTAACATATTGTTATTGCCCTGCCAAATAAACTAAGTTTAAACTACGCTTAACGTCCACTCAATTAAACGGGCAGTGTTACAGGGCCTAGATCCCACAGATCAAGGAAAATCAACGAAAGAGGCCCTTTATAGCAAAGATTAGAGCAGCCTTACACTCAGATGCAAGTAAATACGATTGTTCTCGCTAATACAACTAATTCATGTCCCAAGTTGATTTGAGACTGTATGTCATTCTGGCCACAAGGGGCAGTGTTGCACATACATGAGTTCTTCTTGTTATAACTACATTGGACGTGTGCATGCAAACGACAACGATTCACACAAACAATGCATTCGCATCATATCCTGCATCTGTATTGTGACGTGTGCACAATGTGGCGGGATGTCATTTAATCCTCTGCTCTGTCATGCCTGGCATGGACAGTGGCCATTTGATGTTAGCAGAACTACCCCTGTGCATTTAACACCATTGCTCCATTGGCTGTGTCCTAAACAGACACAGACACATTCTTTCAGCGTTCCTGCTTAAAAGCCCCACGTTGGAGACTAACAACAGAGAGCGTTATTGACTCATCGCTGGCTCTCATTGCACTCTGGCTCTGTTGTGGTATTTGCCCTGTACTCGCAGCACCATGGTCAGGTCTACAGAGTATACTATGCATGTCACGTGCATGCTTTAGCTCTCTGCTCATGCACGGACGCCTTCATTCCTCTTGGAAATTAGCCCCCCACTCTATGCTGTGTAAAATGGCTGTAAGTGAAGCTGGCTGCAGACATTGTCTTTATATGGTGTAAATTAGACCTCTCCGCTATGGCTTCCTCTGTGTGTATGAGTACAGTTTATATGTTTACGTCTGTGCGTGTGCCCAAGGCCTTGATAGACAGACCGCAAGAGAGGCTCAACCCCACGGATAACCGTTTTGTTTTGCAGTGATAGCAACACAGTGCAATTTAACTTAAGTTAACTTGACTGCATCTTAACCGTGCTGGGGCCCCTGATGGGCCTCTCCATATGACTTATTCCACAGACATTATATTGGGTGGGGTGAACATGTGTTGCTGTCTGATCTGTGCGTGCGTGTGTGTGTGTGTGTGTGCGCGTGCGTGCGTGCGTGTGTGTGCGAGCTAATGTAGGCCTATGCATTCTTCCTGTGTTTGGTCAGCTCTGGAGCAGGAAACACATGTTTTCACTGACAGGAGCGTTGGAGGCGGGGTGGTGGGGTAAGGGGGGGGGGGGGGGGGGCGAAACAACAAAAAAACAC